>QKWP01001896.1:2472-45237 GCA_003550325.1 Gigaspora rosea
TTTTTTTTTTTCTATCTGGTGATCCGGGTTGAAATTTTTGTAACGCAGTCAAAACACGATGTAATCATTAAAGATCTGCTAATCGTTATATATCGTTTTAAAGAATTATGATTATAATCGATTTATAGATATATAACGATTTAATATAAAAAATGATATATATCGATTATAGATATATATCGATTTTTATCCAATTAATCGATATAATGATATTTTATAATCGATATAAAACGATTAAGTGCTATATATCAATTAATATCTATATATAAAATTTGCTAATGACCAAAATCAACAAATATCATCACACTAATAATATATCAGTGATAGTAACATAAATTTTATTAAAAAAAAAGTGCTCAACGAAGTAGATCCATGCTACAAATATCAAATATTATTATACCAATGATATTAGCGATAGCGACTTTCTTAATACTTGCTGCTGATTTTACATTAGCAAATTTATAGTAGCGCAATTTTTCGAAAGATCTTGTGAACATGCAAAATCTTTCGAAAGATTTCGCATATGCAATATATTTCGAAATATTTCACAATGTATTTCGAAATATTGCAGGTTTCGAAATATTTCGAAAATGTTTTCAAAAGTAAATTCGAAATATTTTTTGAGCGAACTGGCTGTGACTAGCTGGATCAGTAGATATGTAACCTGGGTCATACCAAAGATGCATTGGACTATATTTTCGAAATACTTCGAATATATCTAAATTAATCTGCATATTTGTATTACAAGATCAGATTAGATCTTTTGTTTATTTATTTCAGTTTGTTTTTTTTACTTTTGCTTGTTTTCGCTTTTTTTGCTTTTGTTTTGTTTTTCTTTTTTTTTTATTTATTTATTTTAATTTTTTTCGTATTTTACAAGAATACTAGCCTTTTGCAAGAAAACCTACAACTTTTCAGAACTTAATGCATGCCTACTCAGACTTCTGAAACTTTGCAAGAACACATGACAAATTTTACCCAGCAATTTCTAAATTTTCAGGAACGCTACTTTAGAGAAATGGGCGCAAGTTTTTGCAAGTTTTTGCAAGTTTTGCAAATTTTTTGCAAGTTCTTGCAAGGTTTCGCTTTTTTTATTTTTTTGTTTCATGTTTTTTGTTTTTGTTTTTTTTTGTTTTATTTTTTATTAATTTATTTTATTTTGACACTTTGAGAGAACAGAACCCTTCATTCCTAGCACTTTGCAAGAAAACCTACCCAGACTTTTTTGGCACTTTGCGACTTTTCTAGCATTATGCAAGAATATTAATACGGCTTTTGAATTTCTGAATTTGCAAGAACACGAAACTCTTATTTTAGAGGAATGAAGATTTGGGGCTTCGTTTATTTTTTTTATTAGTTTGCTTATATTTTTTGTTTTTTCGTTTGTTTTTTTTTACTTATTTTTTTAATTTTTATTTTATTTTTATTTATTCCTGACTTTTTCGAAACTTTGCGACTTTTTCGGCACTTTACAAAATTTCTTTGACAATTTGTAAGAACACCAACACTTTTGAGAAATGGTTTTTTTATTTTTTCACTTCTTTACTATTTTTAGGAGGTATTTAGAAAAAAAAAGAGCTAAATGAAGATATAACCAAACCAAAAAAAATAGCCAAAGCGAAGACAATAGAAAAAAAAAGTGAAGACAATAGAAAACAAAGAAGCAAAGATAATAGCTAACTTTGGGGTGAGCGAAAATAAGTGTGTAGGGCTAGTTTTTTGTATATAGTAATAGAATTAGATGTGAAGAAGTGTGAAAGTAGTTAAAATAATATGTAATAATGTAAAAATAATACTGTAAAAAATGTATAATAATTAAAAGGGAAAATAAATTTGTCGCACCTGCAACATGTCGCACCCCTGCTTCAACCAATCAAATCGCGTGATTTTATAGGCAAAAAAATTTATTTTATAAAAATTTAAAATTTTACTTAATAAAGTGTAAAATATATATAAAATAGCATGTCATATAACGTAAAATTTTATTCTGAACAAATTTTTCTAAGTCATAAAGATAGGTTGTCTTAGTAAAAAAACTGTTTTATAAGAAAAATCAAAAAATTCCAAAGTTAGCACATATAAAACTTTTTTTTACTAAAACAATCTACCATTGCAACTTAGAAAAACTTGTTTAACGTAAAATTTTACATATAATACTTAAATGTAAATATAGATTGTTTTAGTAAATAAAAAAGCTTTATATGTGCTAATGATCAAAATTTTTGATTTTTCTTATAAAACGTTATTTTTTACTAAGATAATCTATCTTTATGACTTAGAAAAAGTTGTCCAAAATAAAATTTTACATTATATGCATTGATATCACTTATTTATTTTTATATTTTACTAGTAAAATTTTTAATTTTTAAAACTTAAAATTTTTTGTCTACAAAATTGTGCGATTTGATTGGTCGGAATCAGGAGGTGCGACATGTCGCGGGTACGACAAATTTCTATTCCCTAATTAAAATATAATATATAATATAATATGTATAATATATAATAATAATAAATAAAAAAATAATAATAAATAAAGGGAATAGAAATTTGTTGCACCCGCGACATGTCGCACCCCCGATTCGGCCAATCAAATCACACGATTTTATAGGCAAAAATTTTATTTTTTAAAAATTCAAAATTTTACTAGTAAAATGTAAAAATAAATAAGCGATATCAAAGTATATAATGTAAACTTTTATTCAGAACAACTTTTTCTAAATCATAAAGTTAGATTATCTTAGTAAAAAAAACGTTTTATAAGAAAAATCAAAAATTTTGAAAGTTAGCACATATAAAACTTTTTTTTACTAATATAAATCTATCTTTACGTTTAAGAATTATATGTAAAATTTTATGCTAAACAACTTTTTTTAAGTTAAAAAGGTAGATTGTTTTAGTAAAAAAAAAGTTTTATATGTGCTAACTTTGGAAATTTTTGATTTTTCTTATAAAACGTTTTTTACTAAGACAATCTATCTTTATAACTTAGAAAAAGTTGTTTAGAATAAAATTTTACGTTATATGGCATGCTATTTTATATAAATTTTACACTTTATTATGAAAAATTTTTAATTTTCAAAAAAAAATTTTTTTGCCTATAAAATCGTGCGATTTGATTGGCTGAACCAGGGTGCGACATGTCGTGGGTGCGACAAATTTATTTTTCCATAAATAAAAATATAAAATTTAATAATGCGAAATTTTAAAAATTTTTGAAAATATGCAAAATATTGCAAAATATTGTGAAAAGCTGCAGATTTACGTGATAGTATGTGAAATATTACCTCCTGCGACCTCTGAAATGAGATAATTAAATAGGGTTTGCATTGTTTTATTTGGTCTATTTCGCAATATTGCGCAATATATTTTGCATTATTTTGCAATATTTTGCAAAAAATATATACCGAAATCTTTCGAAAGATTGCAGTTTTTTCAAAAAATTTTGTATCGATCACAATTCTTTCGAAAGATTCAGTATGCAATTTATTTCGAAAGATTTCGCATATTTATTTTGCTGATGTATGTTACAATGAACCTACAAGCCAAAAAAAAGGGTCGTCTAAAGGCGTGTTCATCACATGATATAAAGCCAATAGAATTGTTTATTTTGATTGACACAGATCAGCCCGAAAAGACAAAACAGCAAAAAAAGCGAAAGTCGCAAAAATACAAGAAACAACAATCTAAACCCATCTTGGTGCATTAATAAAAAATGTCGAGAGGACAATTTTACTATAAACATGCCCTAACACTAACCCAAATTTACTCTTACCATAACTTTAATTAAAAAATCAAAAACACGTGACTAAACACGGCTTTAGACATCCTCCAAAAAAGGAAAAGAATAGTTAATAAATACTGGAATATTGCAAAAAAAAATATAATAAAGAAAACGAAGAAAAACTATTCACCAAAAACTGCTTATCCTACATATTGGCAATTCCTAGACTCAATAAAATAAACCTGTAATACTTGGTGCCGATTCTACGTCACAAAAACCTACAAGCTAAAGAAGAGAAAAGAATAGTTATAAATACCAAAATATTACAAAAAAAATAAAATAAAGAAAAAAAGAAAACCTAATTACCAAGAGTTGCTGGTTCTATATCCTAGCAATTCCCAAACCCAATGAAGCAAAACAAGACAAACCCTGTAATACTTGGTGTTAATCCATCTCACAAAAAACCTACAGGTAAAAGAAGAGAAAAGAATATTTAGTAAATACTAGAATATTACAAAAAAAATAATAAATAAAGAAAAAAAAGAAAAACTACTTACCAAGAGCCGCAGATTCCATATTCCAGAAATCCCAGACCCAATGAAGCAAAACAAAACAAACCTCATATAAAGAAAAAAAACCTAAAAAAATAAAAAGAATTAGTAAAATACTCAAACATTGAAACAAATCCAATACTGAAAAAATGCACAAAACCAACTTATAAGAATACTAGAAAAGAATCAAAGCCATTTACAAAAATACTAAAAAAACACATAAGATTACATTCTATAAGAATGCCAGAGAAACCCACAAAAACATTAGAAAAACACTCACAAGATCATTTTCAAAACCACTCACAACAATGCAAAATCAATTCATGAAATCTAACAGCAACACTAATGACGAAAATAACACCAATAATGACAACCAATGATGATGATACTAGCAACAACTATAGCACTAGTAACAACAAGACACCAATAATGATGGCAAAAAATGACAAGCTAAAAAAAAAATTAGTAACAAGTAAACAAAAACAAAAAAAAACAATTCTGTAAAAAAAAAAACAATGATTATCAATCTTTGATAATTATTGTTTATATAAAGGGGTGCATGGCTATGCAAGTGTGTGGAAAACCTTTTCCCAAATTTTAATTATATAAATATAGATCATTATTTTGATTATATAATTTTTTTAAAGACTGCCTATTTCCACCATAGTATTTTGTTATTTCTACTATAGTTACACAAAAAGTTTCTATTTTTAGATTTTAATATAATATTGTATATTACTAGGCTAATGCGTAGCATTATATGTCTGGAGCTCATCATATGATGTTCATCATATTATACAAACGCGTTAATATGCATATGTTGGTAACATTAAAGCACAAATATAAACACGCGTGCGGACAGACAAAAAATTTCCAAATTCCATTTCTGATAAGATTTAAATCATATATATCAAAAAAGTAAAATTTGTCAAGATTTTTACAATTAAAGCACATCAGGAAGGTAATTTTTGTATCACTTTGCATAGAAATTAAGGGTCCGTTGCTACACTCTGGCCAATAATTTTAATTATCTTCAATTAATTCAGCTTGATTAGATTACCAAAATAAGGCTTGTGTAATATTACACAACATTAGCAGCATGTAACCAAAAATTATTTTTGTGAAAACAATGCACTAGGCCTTTGTGTAATATAAGTGCATATGTTGTATAACTAGTATATATGAACAATTAGTTTTTAAAGTTAGAGTTAGGTTACCAAAATAAAACTTGTATAATATTACATGATATTAGCAGCATATAACCAAAATTATTTTTGCAAAAATAATGCACTGGGCCTTTGTATAACATAAGTGCATATATTGTGTAACCAATATATGTACTGTAATTGGTTAGGGTTAGGGTTAAGATTAAAGTTTAGAATTAGGTTTATTATTTTGAATTCTAAAAATAGAAAATCTTGTGCAACCATGGTGGAAATAGCAAAATACCATGGTGGAAATAGTAGCCCTCTTTTTTTATTATAAAAATTTTTAATATAAATGACTTAATTTAAATTTTTATAATAATAAATTTCAATTGGTTAAATTAATAAATTTAAAAACCAATTTTTTCAACAACTATCTAATTAAAATTTTNATCAATATTTTGATCATTTTTAAATATATAGGTTAAATTTTTATAATAATAAATTTCAATTGGTTAAATTAATAAATTTAAAAACCAATTTTTTCAACAACTATCTAATTAAAATTTTAATTTTAATTAGATAGTTGTTGAAAAAATTGAGTTTTAAATTTATTAATTTAACCAATTGAAATTTATTATTATAACAATTTAAATTAAGTCATTTATATTAAAAATTTTTATATGATAAAAAAATTATATAATCAAAATAATGAACTATATATATACAGTATAATTAAAATTTGTAAAAAAAATTTTAGTTAAAACTAAAATTTTTTTTTACAAATTCATTATAACCACTATATTTATATATATAAAATTTAAACCTATATATTTAAAAATGATCAAAATATTGATCTACTGGCAAAACTTTTCATTCCACCCACGTAAATAGTTCTATTCTTTGGAACTTTTCGATCATTTGCAGAAATTTTATCTCAACTATGCTCGAATTTAAGTTTTATTCATTTTCTACATCAGAACTTACTTTTTGCCACCCAAATTACGAATCTGAATGAAGTTAACATACTCTCAACAACCAATCATATTTAATTCACGTGATTTATATTTTTTTTGCTTGATTATGCAAAGCATTATTATGCTTTCGCATAATTCTGGACACCCTAGTCTAGACTCCTGGTGGAGCCGGTGTTAGCAGACCCTCTGTAAGTCAAATTTTTAAATAATTTCGAAGATATGGATGTGTTAAAAGCCTTCTAGCACTTTTAGGAAAAACGTTCATTAAACTTGGGATTATACAAAATCTTTTAAAATTTTGAAATAAAATAATATAATACATAAATTTTTTTTACTTTAATTTCGTTTTATAATAACTTTCAACGCAGTTTTGACAAAGATTAATAAAATCTTGGTTGCTTGGAATTATAACGTGTTATATTTTTTTTTTAATCCAGTAACAAATTCTTTTTATATTGACTTTTTTCTTATTAGTACCTTGCTCATATAATGTATTTATTATGAAAGCTTATCTTATATTCGACACCTCTTTTATGTTTTTGTTAAGATCTATTGGAAGGCAAGAACATCTTCGCCATGAATTTACGTACAGACTAAGCACACCAATATTGTAAGAATTCTATCGCTTTTTTGTTGTAAAAATCATTATTTATTATTAAGTTTATCATTGCCAAATTTCCCAGAATTTATGAAAACAGCTGTAATAATTTTTTTATAAGTTTCCAATTTTTGACCCGGCCGGGTTATTAAAAACCAATTAATTAATTTTGCATGGCCATATTGGAACTATTTAGAAAATCTTTAAAATACTTAAAAAGTTCAAATAATTTTCATGGTGTTTCAAAATAACATTAAAATGCTCAAAACATTAAAAAATATTGTGACCATACGAATTTTAGATTGATGCTAATAAAAGCTTTTAAATATAAAAATAAATATATACTGTAGTATACTATATTAATATAATTAATAGAAATATTACAACAGCTGTATTAACCATATTAAATAGCATAGTTGATAGAAATACTACAACAGCGTATTAATCATTCTAAATAGCATAACATAGTTAACAGAAATATTACAACAGCTGTATTAATCATACTAAATAGCATCTTAAATCGAAATTTTTACACCAACAACAACAGTATTCTCGACAGGAATATCCCAATTACTATAGAATGATCTTGAATTGAAATATATGAACATATAAACACCAATTAAAATCCTTGCCCACCATGGAGTATCAGGTTTAGAACAAAGAAATTGTTGTCCTACAATATATGTAACAGAACCATTATCAGGATTAAAATCATGTATTAAATTTTTGTTAATAGGATCAATCTTTCTAATTGATTCAACTAATAGTAAAAGAAATTCTCTTCCTTGCGAGACTTGTTCTAAATAACCGTATCTTGCAGTTACTTGATAACAACCTTCATAATTTTTAACTTTTTCCACTTTTAAGCGATTACTATCACCAACTTTTGGATCTGCTACAGTTTGAATATTGATAAAAACAAGATTTTGAGGTATGATTGGAAAGTGTTTTACAAATTGTGTAAAAGAAAGTGGAATTTTGGTGCCAATATCACTATAGAAAAGGCCAATACCCGGAGAGCGTGTGAAACCAGTATCTAATAAAGGAAGTTGTACAATGTTATCATTTTGTAAAATATATTGAGATAATTAAGTTTTAAAACATAAATGATGTTTATAATCTTACCAATTGAAATATTTTCATTATCATTTCCTAACATAATCTCATTACTATTTTCTAAAGTAATCTCGTGAGATACATTATCTAGATTCTTTTCAGGTATTTCAAATTTTTCAAATTTTTCCCCTTTAAAAATTTTATCAAAATCAGGAGTCTGTGAACGTTCGTGATTTACTACACGAACTGTACCCCATCTCCATATACTCATCAAAGTGGTAAGAACAGCAGCAACAAGTAGTGTAAACCAACCACCAGATACGACCTTTCGTAATGTTGCACCCAAAAACGAAGCGTCGACAGTGAAAAAAATACAAAAAAATAGAATTGAAACAATAATAGGAAGACGCCAAACAATGCGAATTACGATTGTTAAGAGAGTTGTTGTAATAATCATCACAGATGCAACAGCTACACCATAGGCAGTCGTCCTAAAATAAAATAATAAAAAGAATAAATGAATGAATAAATGAATTAATAATAAATAAATAAGAGATATAATAATAAGAAATATAAATAAAGTACAAGTTTGCGGAATGTTGGAAGATGACACAAACAATTACGACTAAGACCATTAAGATATAATTGATCTAATAAATATAATTAATATAATTAATATAAAGGAATAATAGGAATATGAAGGATATAAAGAGATTTTACAATTACCTCTGGAATGTAAATTTGACCTTCAACTTTTTCAGATGTATGAATAACCTTTTAATAAAATAAAATGATAATTTAAATCACAGATAATAATAGTAGAAATTATACATCCGTATATTGATTATTACCTTAACTCTCGGGAAGCAATCTAATTGCATTGATTGGTAAATTAAAGAAAAAGTAGCTGATATCATAGCCTGAGACGCAATGATAGTAGCTAATATAGCTAAAATAAATATAATCCAATAAATAACAGGATTAGAAGGAGTAGTTAACCAAAAAGTATTGGCAATTACAGTGGGATCTAAAACCAAACGAGCAGCTTGGCCTGTATATACTAAAACCAAAGGAATATAAACAAATAATGAAAAAGAAATTTGAATGGCTCTTTGATTAAAATGTCCTAAATCTGCAAATAATGCTTCAACCCTTTTGGAAACAAAGGGAGAAAGATAATATTAGATATCATATATACATATTTATAATTAGTTAAGTTATTAAACGAAGATTTTTACCCAGTGATTGCCAATAAAATACCACCAAGATCAGTAAACTTTAAAAATAGAAAAATATTTATAGGCAATTAGATTTTTTTTTGATAAACTAATTAGTAATATTTAAATAAACTAAATAGATGTAGACATTTTACCCCAGCATCTTGTTTTCTAATAAAATAATCAAAAGCATAATAAGGATTGTAGGCAGCAAAAATTACAGGATATTGCGAAATATTCCAAATGCCAATGCAAGCGATAGCAAGAAACCATAAAAAAACAATGGGAGCAAATAAACTTCCAACTTTTCCTGTGCCAAATTGTTGTAATAGAAATAATATAACAAGGATAACACTTTATATTTAAAAGAAAAAAAGGAGGAATATTTACTTAATAAATTATTTATAAAAAGATAACATAATAAGTGTATAAGTAAATACCAGCTGATGGGAACAATTGCGGGAGTTAAACTCGGTGCAGGGACGGCCATACCCTCAACGGCGGAAATTACAGATACGGCAGGAGTCAGAAGGCCATCACTCATTACTAAAGAAGAACCAATGAGGACCACACCAAGCAAAGCAGTTTGTATGTGAATACTACGTTTAATAAAATTTGGTCCCTCTTTAGAGTCACTAACTGGTATGCTATCATGTTTTATAGTCGTCAAATCCTCATCAGAATTCACATTTCCACGTACAGATATGCCAGAATGCCTAAAAAATAAAATAAAAAAATAAAATAAAATAAAAAATAAAATAAAAAAAAATAAAAACAAAAAATAAAATAAAATAAAGCATCACGTGACTAATATGATATATACAACTTACCGACTTAATAATGAATATAAAGCAAAAGTGCCACCCTCACCATGATCATCAGCTCGGAGTACTATGAGAACATACTTTATCAATACCACGATTGTCTAAAAAATGATTTTTAACATTAATTTTCAACATCATTATTATTGCTGTTTTTGGGATTAATGGAATTCGTGAATCCTATATCAGTATATCCTATCGCTATGAATCCTGCGTACTACCATTGATTTCACCATGGTAATATGCAGATTCACGAAATTCATTGATCGCACTAATTCGAAAATTGCGACATTTTTATTGTTGTAAGCAGAAATGGAATTTTAAACGTTTCGGAATTTCCTAGTTAAAATTAAGGTTAAGGTATAGCTGATAGGTTTATTATGATAAATCTATTCTAAAATATATACTATATATATATTTTAAACCAAAGAATACCGAATCCACTTAAATTCTGCGCCTACTCACAACATTTTTTTAAAAAAACTAAAAGACATACCAATGACCAAACGATCAAGGATAAAGAACCTAGACATGTGCGTGCGTAATACAAAGTAAATCAACCAGAATTTAAATAAGAAATTAAATTAGTTAAAGTAACATACCATAAACATCTCGAGAATCAGTAGGTGGATTTGAGAATATTCCAGTGAACACTAATAATTTACATAGGCAATAAATTAAAGAATTCGGTGCCGTTGTTAAAAGAGGAATGGAACCTACATACCATATAAGGGCGAAGTACCAATATCCCCATATATGACGCCTAAATTTTTAAAGCAAGGCAGTAATAATTAATAGACAAAGAGAAAATTAGATGAATTCGACAATGTATTATTAATATGAAATTTAAATAAAAGTGAATACCTATGGATTTGAAGGCTAAACTTAGGGTAAACAAACATGAACCCTAAAGATATAAATTAAATTATTAAATTAATAAATGAAACGAAATTGGTATTGGGCAATCAATGGACTCGCAAAGAACCTGATTGGTCTGTCTGAACAAGCTGGCCAATCAGATTCTTTATTGAATTCATTGAGAGAACGTCCATTATTTCGTTATGTAAAAGCATACTTTTCTTCTTGATTCTGGATCGGACATTTTTTAAGTTGAGAAAAAAAAAGTTCTATGCATTTATATAGCATTTACAATATCCACAACCTATAATCCAGATAAGGATATATTCAAATTCGTTTGTTTTTACTTTTTTTCTTGGCAAATAAAAAATCGGTGTAACAAACAAATGAATATTCTTAAATATCAAACCAAGTAAAAGGATTAACCTAGCTGTTAGATAGGGTGAATAAGGATGATTAAAGTTGCACATATTGTACTGTAGCCCGATGTTTTATTCATAAATAAAGTTTTCATTAAACCCAATAATGATTATTGCTATAAAAAATTATTTGCGGATTTTTATTTTATAAAAATGGGTAACGGTAATTATGATCAAAAATCACGCCAGAAAATGATCAAACCATTAATCCTAATTATATATATTAAATAATATAAACATTATAATACTGTATAATAATTAACTATTTCATTAACATACATATTACAGTATTATAAATATACTGTTGGATGAAACGAAAAATGGAATATTTGAATATTAAATGCTAATCCAAAGCTAATCATAATAAAACCGGCGTTAAAAACGCCTAATAACTATTTGTAGAACTAATGAGCTTCACCCAATTATGATCCTATGACTAAACAACAGTAAGTTTGTATATCTGATACAGCGATAGTGGAACAGAAAAATAAATCGTCTATTTCAAATTTAACTATCTTAGGGTGTTCTCAAGCAACTCCCTCAATGTGATTTGATAGTGATTGAGAATGATCGAAATAATTATTGCGATTGTTATTTGAGCAGACTATCCTTGTTTTATTTATTATCATTATGTTTTTTCAGCAAATCGTAGCAAAAAAAGGCGACTATCCAATAAATAATTCTTTCGGCAGCACCAAGTACTTCAACTTTCCCTTTATGGACTTTGCAAATATTCATATGTTGTTGCAGCAACAATATTCACAACCTTTTGCATTTTAGCTTCGAACAAACCAACGCAAACAATAATGAAGTATTTGGATACAAAAAATTTTTTTAGTAAAAAAAAATAGAAAATAAAAAATAAAATAAATGAAATTGCCGCATTTGACATAAAAGTTAGAAGATAATAAATATTGGCATGGTATGCCTTTGGGTTTCTTTGGATTTTTATATTATCGATAAGAGGTTCTAATATAAAAAGAAACGTAATAATTTTTTGACAACTACTGTATAATGTCGTTGAAGATCCATGATTAGCTCGATGAAAAAAAAAGATAGTCTGCGCCTCCAGACTTTTTCAGTGAAGCGTCAATTCACTTGATCAGTTTTTTTGACCTCCGACTATTTAAAATTTTATTTCCAATCAATTGATTTAGGCGCTTGAGAACACCCTTAATCAGGGATAAATAATGTAATTATTCACCAATTCATGCAGTCAAATACTCAATACTATTATCTTTACAACATTAGATAATACAGAAGAAATGTCATTCATTTTTCATTGGGGTGTTCAATGTAATAAAGTTTATTAATGAATTTTTAGATAACGTAGTAATTAAATATCATAATTATTAAAACTTTAAATAGATGCAAGCCCTAACTGTTTGATGTTTCGAACTATGTGATTAATTGGATGTAAATTGACAATCTAGAAAAAAAAAACCTGTTTTTTGTTGTTTTTTCCTTTTCAGATCAACCTGCGATCAAGCCGCTATTTCCAAAATAGGACTAAAGCGGAGCAAATTCTTATATTTTATCGAATTAACTTTAGGGTTAGGGTCATCTTAGATTATGGTTAGATAGATTTTAGGTAGTAATATATAAGCAAAATTGCCTTCCCGGCAGTTTTAATTAACCTACTTATTTGTGCCGGTAATACAAACTCCTAAAAAGGGGGTCCGTTAAAGCATTTTACTACTATTTTACTTATTTGCGCGGGTAAAACAACTCAAAAAAGGAAATCCGATTTTGTAAATAAACTAAGTGTGTGAAATAAAAATTTATTGTTAGGGCCTTAACGTTAGAGGCTATAGGGTTAGAGTGATGCTTAATATAAGTAAAATTTCATTTCCGTCATTTTTAATTAGTGCACTAAGATCGATTTAAACATTTGTTTTTGCGTATTTTCGCTTTTTCTTCTTTACGCGTGTTCGAATTCTTTGTCGGGTTGATCTGGAATAGTCAAAATTTGCTCTCTCCGATTGGCTATTTCCTCTCCAGGAGCTTGTATTACCCGTGCAAATAAGTGGATGCCCGTTAAAGCCAGGCACCTTTTATTATTTAATTAAAATTAGGGTAAGGGTTAGTTAGGAGTTAGGATTAGGGATGTTTTATAAATAAAATCGCCTTCTTAACATTTTTAATGTTTTCAAAGTTGCTTAAATTTGATTGGCTGAATTTCCTTAATTTTAATAGGTTAAAATTTTTTTAAAAAATTTATTATATAAATTCAAACCAATTTGATTGGTTAATTGTTTTAATATGTCCCATTTTTCATATAAAAATACTATATATATATTTTTTTTCCAGTTACAAGGTGAGGTCATGCCTCGGTCTTTTATTAAGTATAGTTATCATTACAACAGCCATGATATATTGCATTGGATTACTACAACTACCAAGTACCGAAACTTAGACTATTTTATCTACAACCTAAACCTACCAGAGTATCCTATATGTCCCACTCATATACTCAACCTGGTTTTTGCATCTTACTTGTCCACTAATAGTGCCTGTAGTGCTGCCGCCACCAGGTTCGTATTTCAACCCATTTTTTAATGCTGCCGCAACCTGATCCGTATCTCAAGCCACTACCTTCTTACTAGTATATGTAGCATGATACATGCCCTTACAAAGTTCACCAACCCCGGTACTTCTCCCGTTCCTCTTCTGGTTTCTTTCCAGTTGCTTCCCTTACCTCTATCTCACTTTCTTTCTCCTGGTTATATTCCTACTCCCAATCTGAAGACCCGGAAGGAGTGGTCTGCCATTGGCGAACCCAATAGTCTCCCTCTCCTTGGTATATGCTTCTGTAACACATGTTCTTTTCCTCCGGTAAGACTCTGGCGGTCTGATTGGTAGAGCTCCGGCATAGGCCCTTTTGTTATAAGTTTGCTTCCGGTTAGTCCACTTTTCAATCAGTCCGCTTTTGGTCTGTCCCCATCCGATTTCTGTTTAAATACCATCGAAGTCGGCTACCTCTTTGCTCGGGTCTTGCCAAGTATGGTTTTCTTTGTCCTATGGTTCTGTGAGTAATATAGCACCTGCACTCCCCAGGATCTATGTGCCCAGTTCTGTGCGTAACACAGCTCTAGAGCTCCCAATACGAGTTGGTATAACCTAGGAAACAGATTTGTAAATTTGAGCTCAGAGTCCAGGTTACTGTAATGCAAAATAAATTTTTCAAAATCGTCTCTAGTGGGATTTGAACTCTGTATCTTTTGTTACAACTACTTGGAGGGTAACAACACTCCAACTACACTATGTCGCCACACAAATACTATATTTTTAAAACTATACATTTTAAATAGTTAATATAATTTGTTAAAAAACAAAGCTGCTAAATTGTAGTAAATTAATTTAGCTACAAAATAGTGGCTTTCTTTTTTAATATTCTATTTAGATCAAAAGTTATAGGTCTTTAAAGTTTGTGTAGTCTTAAAGTATTGCACACTGTATTTTCTTTGTTTTTGTCTTGTTGGGCTGATCAGCTAGCTGATCTGTGATAACCAAAACTTACAATTTGATTGGCTATCAGTCATGTGATAGTACCTGGCTTTAATGGATCTCTAAAAAGGTAACTACCAACTAGGAAAATAGGAACCATTTAAAATCCGAAGAACAAATATAAAATGCCACATCTGATCTAGCCAATAAGGATCAGTTTTATTGGTTTGATTATTTTTTATGTTACACCTGATCTAGCCAATCAGGATTCAGAATTTGTTAACACACAGACATCAGGATCACTATTGCTCTGTCTGTAATGTCCTTCGGACAATTAGTAAGATTGAATTTTGATTATTTCAGATCAGCCCAAATGAATTCTAAACACATAGTATTTCAAATTGTTAGTTAAAAAACCAACTAGTTGCCAACTTTCCAACTAATTGATTTGAAAAATTTTTAAACAACTAAACAACTAAACATTCAATTAATATAATTTCAAGATATTTTACTTTCTGCTTAGTTAGCTAATTTGTGAAGATTTCTTGGATTTGATTGGCTAATTCTCTGAAAATATTATATAATATAAATAATCAATTAGTTGGCAACTAGTTGATTAGCAAAATTTTTACCAACTAGGAACTCTACATGTGCAGAAAAAAAAAACAGTAAAAATATACCAAAACTAGTATTTAACCTTTGCGCACTAATTAAAAAATAAAATTTTATAAATAATACTGTAATAGGCAACTAACTGTCCATGTCTGTACTTTCTAAAGTTAATCTCCTAATTCTAACTTTGTATTTTTACACATTTTGTTTTTTTACAAAAATTAAAATTTCTTTTTTGGTTTGTATTGCTGGTACAAATAAGTAAATATAGTTTAGACTAGTATTTTTTGTATTTTTCAAAGCTTTTGTTTTTTTTTTGTTTGCTTTGTCAAAGATCATCAAAATTCTATAACTTGATTGGGTGAATAGCATATAACTTTGCTTTGCTTTAGCTAAGTTATATATATAATCTTTTTATAAAAAGTAAATTTATTAGTTAATTTAAAAAATTGATTACAATTTGAAAATATTATACTAATAAAAAAAAGCAAATTAGTCCTTACAAAAATCAGTATTATATTTCTATAAACAAAGCTATAAAGCCATTTCTTGCTATTTCTTTATTTAGATATGAAAACCTTTTGATTTACTTTTCTTTTTTTTTTAAAAAAAAAGCAAAAGTTTTTTTTTAATCTGTTATAACTAGTCTGGTCTTTATTAGAAGAATTATATAGGGGTTATATAATGTATATTCTAATTGTAATGAATAATACAAACCTGACTACTTCAAATGAGTGCCCAAGTTTGGTTACTGCACTGATTTTTGTAAGCACTAATGAAGTATCAGCCTAACCAAAAAAAAAGATAGTATATAACTAGTATCTAACTACCTACTTTATAATCTATTCTCCTAAAAAAACTTTTTCTCTGAGCTACTTATGACAAAGAATAAAAAAGAGAAAAGATTCAATAGGAAACAAAACATTTAACTCCAAACAAAAAACCAAAACAAACCAATAAAACAACTAAAAGAAAAAAAAATAAAAAACAAAACACAAAGAAAAAGCAATGAAAAATAGAAAATAAAGGTGCTACTAAGTCTACATAAGACAATAAAAATTATATAACACTACATAGATTAAATCTATTAAAATATTATATGGGGGTGAGCAATGTCTGAAATTCAATTTTTAAATTAGTTGCGGGCTGCAACTAAATAAAAAAATAGTTGCAGATTATAAGAATTTATAAAAATTTAGTTGCAAATAAGCATTTAATCAAAATTTTTAAGTAAAATTTTCAAATTTATGTGCGGAATTTGCATATGCACTTCAGAATTTGGTTGCAGAAATTTAAAATTTGTTGTGGTCCGCAGACTCCACAACCCAATTTTAGACACTGGGGGTAAGTCAGTAGAAAAGGGACAAATCATTTTTAGTAAAATTTTTTTAATTTTTAAACTAAAATATCTTGACAAATATTTAATCAAATTTGCTAAAAATTTTTTTATTTTAATCTTGAAATTATATAGAATTAAATATAAAAAAATTTATTAAATTTATTAAGATAGTTGTTAAAATATTTAAGCTTAAAGTCAAGAAAACTTTTACTTAGAAAAAATTTGGCCCTTTTCTACTAACTCACCTCATACATATAGCTAAAAATGAGAAAAAGCTATTAAGACTAAAACTGAAAAAAAAAGATAAGAAATTTTCATGTGCCCTCCAGATAGTGATGTTAATGGATTAAGGTACTCCAGAGTAATTGTGGAGTATAACCCACTCCATACCAGTATGGTCTAGATATGACACCACCTTGGATTACTAAAATATTATTAATAAGAGTAATTGCTCTGGAGTAATACTACTAATACTGGAGTATTATTATATATATATTTTTTACCATATTTTTCCAAAATAAGGTAGCATATTTTTGGAAAAATACGGTACTATAAACTCCAGAGTATTACATAGTACTTAGTACATAGTACTCCAGGTTATACTCTTGGTTATACTTCGGGTTACACTTTGGAGTATGCTCTGATTCATACTTCAGTGTGGTATAGTGTTAAGAGATACTCTACTAGAGTATGCACCACACCATCCTGGAGCATTCCATTAACATCCCTATCTCCAGATCCAACCACGTCATTTATTGTATATAGTGACCAAATTCACTTGTGACGGCACTGGTCCCAATTTAGGTCATATTCACAATTTGGAAAGAGTAAATACTACTGATCTTTTGGAGGTAATAAACTAGAATTCCTACTTTTTAGTAAAATTTTGAAAAAATCCAACAGAATGAGAAGAGAGAGTAATAAAGGTACCAAACTTAAAAGAACTTGTAGGAGTTATGCTGCACATAATAGCATATTTCAAAATTAAACTCTAGTGTTAAGGGTAGGGTAAATGTAGATCATTTTTCATATGATCTGCACGGTATTACAGATTATAAAAATTCGCTACAAGCAAAATTTTTTAATGCTTTAACGAATTTTTACCAAAATTTCACAACGTGCAGATAAGAACTTTCTATTTATAGGGGACGTCTAAAGCGGGGGCAAATCACGTGAGACTTCTAATTGCTGTAATTGGCTAGTTTTAATAAAATCCGTGATTGGTCAATTTGTTAACTGTTAATTTTTTTGGCCGAGTCGATGTACGTACACTATCGTCATCGCACATCATCACGCATTTTTTTTTTATTTTTTACCGAAAAAAAATTTTTTTGATCTTTGCAAGACATGTTTTTTCTTTCATAGGTTCTTTTTTTTTTCGTAAACCCGACAGCCAAATTCCGAGAAACAAACGCGTAATTCTTCTTTTTTTTTTTGCGCAATTTTTTTTTTTTTTTTGCAAATTTTTTTTTTGTGTAATGGATTTTTTTTTTTTATACGCAATCAATTTTTTTTAAAAACTTTCTTAACACTGGTTGTCGAACCTTGATTTTTTGAATCTTGTATCGGTAAGTAAATACTGTATTTTAGTATATTTTAGTTTCGTTGTTTGAAAATACTAACTTTCTTTTTTATAAATATATCGAGATTAGTGAGGAGAAAAAAAGTATAAAAAAAAACAAAAATTTTTTCTTTACTTTTCGGTTGTTATGTCTGTCACTCCTTCGAGTGTTACGTTTTCTACTTCTCTGGGAATGGGAATCACACTTGCTATTTCTTCAGGTGTCATGTCTACTGCTTCTTCAGACGCCACGTCCACTACTTCCCTGGATTTTATGTCTGTTTCCCTATGAATATTAGGCCTGTATCCTTGACCTCTGTGGACGCTTCTCCTTTAGTTGTTACAACTTTAAATCTCTCACCTGATGAAAGGCGAAATCTACTCTATGATGTAAATGGTCTATTGGAAATTCCAATGGATGATTTTGATGATAATTGGTGGCCATTAGTTTCCAATATTTGGACGAAATGGGATTCATATAAGCATGCGAATGGTGATATTTGGAAGGTTTTTGCCTGCCGTTTTATGAAACATCGGGAATCGAGTACTTGAAAAGAAGATAATGTTCCAAATGAGAATCGTCGAATAACGAAAACAAGACCTTCTGGTCTGTGCTATGCAAAGATTAAAGTTTCTTGGTTAATCACTTCAAAAGTGGTTCGAGTAGAACGATATAAAAATTCTCCAGATCACACGCATCCCTTGGAAGAAAATGATAGGATAAAATGGTCAAAGGCCGTCAGAACTTTAGTTGAAAATGAGGCAATAAAAAATTATTCACCTCCAGAAATCACGGCCGCCGTCAAAGAATATGCAACAACCAAATTAGGTCTTGGCGCAAGTGTTTGTGAGCTGAATCGCAAAGAAGTAACAAATATTAAGTATAAGGTTCGCGGGCCTATGGAAGCCCACCTTATTGGAAGTTCAAATCTGAAATTAGATGTTTCAGAAGCCATAACTTATTTAAAAAACCAGGGGTATCTTGTGGAAAATTATCGTGTACCCCAGAAGTCCACTAAAGATATCGTGTTCGCGCATTTGGAACAACTTAAGAAACTTGAACGTCACGAGTGGTTAACGCTAATAGATTCGACGCACAAAACCAACCGGTATGACTAGCGTCTGTTTACTCTTTATATTCGTGATACTTTTGGATGTTGGAATGTGGGAGCTCACTTTTTCGTAAGTAGTGAGGATGGAAACACAATTGCAGAGGCATTGTTAATTATTCGTAATAAGTATTGCTGCTGGTCCCCTCATTATATGCTTTTGGACCAAAGTAGCATTGAGGCTAAGAGTATTAGGCAAGCTTTTCCTGGTGTAATAGCTGGTGAGCAAGAGTGCCAAATAATTCTTTGTGTTGTCCATGTTATAAGAACTTGGATGCAAAAGATCTATGAAAAAAAGACCCGAGATATGATGATCGCGGCGATGCACAAAAGAACAAAAATTGGCTGTGAACGCCTTGTTCAGGATGCTATCAATTCCTGTCCGATTTCTACTTTACAAAACTATATCGTAAGGAACTATGCAAAAAATACACACCAATGGGGCATGTGGGCTCGCCAGCACTCTCCCCTGCTTTTACAGGTTGCATCAACGAACCCGTTGGAATCTTTTCATAGTGAATTGAAGAGACTAACTTCGCCGTCATACAGTTTAATTGGTGAACAAGTTTTTTTATTTTACTTGTCTGCCCTTATTCAAGGACGATAATTTCCTGTACAGAATGCAAGAGTTGTGAATGAATTTCCGTAAAAAACAGTGTTAATTTAAATAAAAACTTTTTTAAAAATTTTTTTATTAGAAAAAAATTTTTTCAACGAAGATAATTCGGGAGGGAGGGAGGGTTTTTTTTTTTTTAAAAACAAAATTTCAACGAAGATAATTTGGAAGGGAGAGAGGGATTTTTAAAAAGAATTTTTTTTTTTTGAGAATGATATAGGTGAATTTTTTCTTAAGGTTCTTGCAGTAAATCATCGTCCCTGTATCTATTTTTTTATTATTATTTTTTTTAATACACTTCTCATTCACTTATTTATTTATTTATTTATTTATTTTAAAGGTGCCGTCCATAGCATTGTTAATATTGATTGTAAAAAAAGGTCCGAATCCGAAAGTATCGCCTTTGACTATCATATTAAAAAAGTGTCTGCCTATGGTGTTGACGATGACATTCTTGAGGAAATCCACAAATTCACCCTCCCTTTCCAACATTTACTCATTAAAGAGGCCTGTGCTGTAATGAATAGGCTTGAGAAAGGAAAAGGTGTGCCGGGGTTGACTTCGCTCGATTGTCACTGCTTGTTTCGTAATCGATATTTGTTGCCATGTAAACATATTTTTCACGAGCACATGTATGATAATAACTTGTTAACTGCTGATGTATGGAAAATGTTTCAAGAAACATTTGAAGAAAGTGGGTTTGAGGTATACGCAAGTCGGGAATTATTTGTGGAATATGAACAGAATGAGCGACAAAAAAGTGCTGAAAATCGAAGAATTACAGTGGTTGAATTGACTGAAAGAGTACGCGATAGATACTGGAGTGTTGAAGAGACGGGTAATGTCGAAAGGGTGGAATCTTATATTTCTATGCTAGAAGCTTCTTTAAATCCGATTATCTTACAATTTAATTAATTAAATATAAAAATTGTAATGATTATGTTTGATATCAATAAGGATTCAAATAAATATTAAGGGCTTCCTTCAATTTTAATTTTTTTTAATTGAAATTATTATTATTATTTATTATTATTTATTATTATTATTATTATTATTAATTATTATTATTATTATTATTATTATTGTTAATTATTAATTATTATTATTAATTTTCTTTTATTACGGTGATCTGTATAGTTACGGCAAAATTACGGCAATTCGTCTGCACCTCTAGTCGAGGCCATTTTTTTTTTCGTTGTATTAATGAGCTTATTTGACCGTCCAAATTATTTTTCACTAATTAAAAATTGAGCTCCGATCTATTAATTAGGTGATTGAGAGCATCCTAATTTATTCAGTTAATTTTGTTGGTGAGTATAGAAATCTTTTATTGATCGATATATTTAATTTTGCTATACGAATTCACAGAATTTACTAATATAAATTCTTCTCATTAACGATCTTTTATGTTTAATTTTGCTATTCTATTCTTAGAGTTTATTATTACAAATCTCTCTCATTTAAGTTCATTCGCATAATTTCTTTCTAACATTTTTATCATAACACTCATTGGTTCGCGTTAATTTACTATTCAACATTAATGAAGCTCTTAATCAGACTCGGTGCTGTTGCAATCCTAAATGATAGTTGGTGAATATAAAGGCTTTTATTTATCTGCATATTTAATTTTGTTATTAAAGTTCATATAATTCATTATTTAACCCCAACATTTTTACAATCATTAATTTATCACTTGACATTGCATACAATACCCCAGAATACTTTTTATATAATCTATCCTCAAGTACATATAACCCGGTTTCTCTCACAATATTCATGGTGCTATTCATGTCGATTAAACTGAAGCTTTTAAATAACACCTGGGCGCTAAATGATAGTTGGAAAGTATAAAAGGTTTTTTTATTAACCTGCATATTTACGAGTATTTTTTCTATGTCGCACAATATCTTATTTATTTATTTATTTTTTTTTTTAATGTGACCAGATTAGCTTTAAAAAAATTGAGAAGTCACCGAAAATTTTTTGGGCGCATTTTTTAGGGTTAGGGGTTAAGGTTATAGGTTAGTTCTAGAGTAGAATTTATATTAAACAAATATAAGAGGGTTGAATAGAAACCCACATTTCATTTTAATCCGATTCATTATGATCTGCGACATTTATTAATTGGTGTTTTTAATATAATAGTATTTATCTTAACATTATGTTTTTTTTTTTTAATAAACGAATAAATAAATGTTACATTTTTTAATTTTTTTTTGATAACTTTATTCAATCAAATAATTTTTTACTATTGTTATATTTTTTATTTTATTATTTTATTATTTTAATTATTTTATTTTATTATTAATTTTCTGGCCAATCATAATTGTTATTTTTCGACCAATCAGATTGGCGTCACGTGAATTTGCCCCCGCTTTAGACGACCCCTATTTATAGTAATAATAATTTTAAAACTTGTTTTATTTAAGAAAATTCCACTTTGAATATTATCGAAATATTTGGTCCCTTTGTGTCATCTGGGAAAACATAGAGCCACCTGGGAAAACTTTAGTAATATTCGAAGTGGAATTTTCTCAAATAAAACAAGTTTCGAAATTATTATTACTAAAAATAGAAAGTTCTTATCTGCATGTTGTGAAATTTTAGTAAAAATTCGTTAAAGCATTAAAAAATTTTGTTTGTGACTAATTTTTATTTTCTATATAAAAATCTGTAATACCATTCAGATCATATGAAAAATGATCTACGTTTATCCTACCCTTAAAGCCTGCTACTTTTTGCTCAATAGTACTAAAGTCACAAACTAGGAGAACTATCTATTAAGTCTATGGGACGTCCCAGGTCTCTTCTTCCTGCTGTGTTTCATTCCCCAATAGATAGTCTTAAGCAGTGTTGTACATTTTAGCTGTCCAAGGCCTTTTTTGGCCTTGTCCACATCCAAAATGTCCAAGCGTCCAAGATTGTCCAAAGCTTATACAGGCTTTAATAATTATTAAATTTGTCTAAAAAATATATAATTATATATTTTTTAAGGTGCTGAACACATTCCAGTTAAAATTACAATAGAATGTCTTAATAAAATATTAAGTAATTTTACTTTATTTAATTGTCCAAAATTGTTCAAAATTGGCCAAACTACTGTCCAAAGCTGTCCCATGACAATACTAGTCTTGAGTTCCAGTCACTATTTAGTAGAATCAATTTACTATTTTATATATTAAATGTGCAGTTTTTGTAGGTTGGTCTTTTGAAAAAATTTGGTACAAGTGATCATTGAAAAGAGTTGTCGAATGAAAAAAGCAAAGTTAAAAATTTAATTTAGTTTTTTTTTAAAGAACTAGCTTTATAGCTTTGTTTGTAGAAAAATAATGCTAGTTTTAGTAAAATTTTATTTGAAACTATCAAATGGTTAGAGCTATGTATCTATTTAAAATTTTAATAATTATAATTTTAATTATATACTAGTTATCTAAAAATTATTAATAAATCTATATAGTTATATATAGTTTTAATTTATATAATTTAATCCATATTTTAATATATTTTTTATTATTTCAAAGCGGATTTTACTCTTATATAATAATTATAGCAGATTTTACTATTTTGCAATTTAGATTTCATCCTGTTGTATTATATTTTATAATTGCTTTAAATCTTATTTTGAAAATTAATTTTTATACTGTATTTATAATATCTATACAAGAATCTATAAATTAATATTGCTTATATTGCTATATATATCTATATAGCTAATTTTTGTTAGAACTATATAAATATTTTTTGATTATATTTCTTATATAAAAACTATAATAAGTTAGTTTAAAGTAAGTTATAGTATGCTTTTTTAGTAGTTAGAATAAAATATAAATAATAATTTTTTAGTTTTTAGCTTTATCTTTAAATTTTAATAATTTTTTTAAACAAAAAAGAAAAATACTAAAACTATTAATTTTAAAAGTAGGGAGTACAAAAGAATCATATGGGCTGATTTATGGAATTGCCAATAACTTATGATATACTAATCTATTTTTGAATAATTTTATCACCAAAATGTTGGTCTCGATGAGATGGTTCTAATGAATCCAAAATCATCAAAATCCAATCACAGGATCCCAAGATAATTAAGTTTTGTATAATTTTACTATTAACTTTTACTATATAGACAATCAACGTATGGACATCAAAATCCAATCACAGGATCCCAAGATAATTAAGTTTTGTATAATTTTACTATTAACTTTTACTATATAGACAATCAACGTATGGATTGGTTTTACTATGTAGACAATCAACGTATGGATTGGTTTTCATATATGAAAACCAATCCATACATTGATTGTCTACATAGTAAAAGTTAATATAAAATTATACAAAATCTTAATTATCTTGGGATCCTGTAATTGGATTTTGATGATTTTGGATTCATTAGAACCATCTCATTGAGACCAACATTTTGGTAATAAAATTATTCAAAAATAGATTAGTATATCAAAAGTTATTGGCAATTCCATAAATTAGCCCATATGATCCTGAAATATATATAGAAAAGTTAGGTATTAGTTTGCTTATTTTTGACTATTTTATGCAGATTTTTTCTATTTATAGTAATTTTTTTGCTTATTTTTGAATTTTTTGCAAATTTTTCTATTTTTAGTAATTTTATAGTAAATCTGACCTATCTATATATATTTTGGGAGCGGGTCAAAATCCCGACAAACAGAATCCCGACAGGTCATAATCACGACAATAAAAATCCTGACAATCCCGACAACAAAAAATCATTAAATTTATTTAAGTTAGGGTTAGGGTTAGGTGAGTGCCTAGGTTAGGGTTAGGGTGAGTGCCTGGGCTAGGGTTTGGTTTAGTTGATTTTATAGTAAAGTTGCTCAAGAAAAACTTTTTTTAATTGCCAGGATTTTTGATTGTCGGGATTTTTTGTCGGGATTATGACCTGTCGGGATTTTGACCCAAACCCATATATTTTAGGGTCCTAGTACAAATTGCTAATTATATATACTTGTAAAATTTGTGGTATTGATTTTTTCTTTTTTTAAATTTTGTAAAATTTTTTTAAGTAAACTGATTTTGAACTATTAAATATAATTATAGAGAGGTTTTTCTAATTCTAAAATAGTAAAATTATTAAAGTTGATTAAATATTTGTTAAATATGAAGACTTAAAGTTTGGTATCAAAAGTTGTCATATGGGCTGATTTATGGAATTGCCAATAACCTTTGATATACTAATCTATTTTTGAATAATTTTATTACCAAAATGTTGGTCTCGATGAGACGGTTCTAATGAATCCAAAATCATCAAAATCCAATCACAGGATCCCAATATAATTAAGATTTTGTATAATTTTATATTAACTTTTACTATGTAGACAATCAATATATGGATTGGTTTTCATATATGAAAACCAATCCATACGTTGATTGTCTACATAGTAAAACCAATCCATAAATTGATTGTCTATATAGTAAAAGTTAATAGTAAAATTATACAAAGCTTAATTATCTTGGGATCCTGTGATTGGATTTTGATGATTTTGGATTCATTAGAACCGTTTCATCGAGATCAACATTTTGATAATAAAATTATTCAAAAATAGATTAGTATATCAAAACTTATTGGTAATTCCATAAATCAGCCCATATGTTTACAAAAATCATATGATGATCATATAATATTAACTAATCAAAATTAATTATATTGTATAACTTAAAAAAATTTGAGCTAATTAAAATTTGGATCTGTCAACTGCATATCTGGATATGCACACAGATAACCGTGCATTCGGATGCTATAAATGTCTTACGGATAACAACTCTTATCTGCCAGTTTCCAAAAGGATAACCTAACAAGTATCTTCAGATATCTGTAGGTATTCACGAGTACCTGTGGGTAGATATGTACTATTGATTTTACCACAACAGCGCGAATAAGAGTAAATTCTTGGTCATCTAAAGGCCTGAAGGACCTCTAGCAGGCCAAAGATCAACTAGTTTATTTTCCATAACAGCAAAATAAGGGTATTATTTCTTTGTTTTTATATGATGTCATGACTAAAATCACTACTTTGATCAATAAAAAAATTGAGTTTCTAGCAATACTTGTTATAGGACCCCGAACATCTCTCATATAGGTTATAACTGGATTTTGGCCAATTTTGGCCCAATTTGCTGAAACTGGCAAAATAATTTGTTTAAATAATTTTTATCTAGTAATTAGAATTGAATAAACTTTTTTTTGTTAGATGCGCCTTACTAAAAGCTTCATTTTAAAAAAAGTTTGTTTAATTGGTCTACTAGATGCCAAGATAATTGACAAAAACTGTTTTTGCTTTTTAAATTTCAGGGTTTTTGCTAAAAAAAAGTATGACCTCTATACTAGATGTCCGGGGTCCTCTTGTTATTTTCCCAGAAGTCTGGGGAAATAACAAGCAAATAACAAGCTTTGCTAGATACTAGATTTTTTTACTAATTAAAGTAGTGATTATAAGTGTAAACTCCCATCATGCAATCATATAGAAATATGAAATAATTATTTTTTCTGATCTAATGTCGTGACTAATTTTCATTTACTATCCAACCAATTTACAAAAAATTTAGTATTAATAATAACTTATAAAATGATTTCAATCAATACAATAATACTTATACACATTGATTAATTAATCCTTTATACAAATCATATCCTTATTTCACTGCACATTTTTGAATTGTTGTGTCTAAATTATCTATCAGATACCATGTTTTGTGCAACTTTTATTCAACGGTTTATTTATTTTAATCGAGATGTGCTAATGCTAAAGCCTTGTAATAATTATTAACAGATAAATAAATTAAAATCAGCAGCAAATGTATATAATACTATAGGGCTTTAGTGCATCTTTGATATAGTATTTTCATCAAATAAATCTCATGCTAATTAACATAAATAGGGTATAGTTAAATTAGTAAGTATTGATATTTATTATAATTAAATAGCATAATTAATAATATTTGTTATATTTATAATTTTGTATTTTATATATCTATTTTGTCATCACAATACCCGAAGTTATCTGGTTTTTTATAGGATTTATCCGGTTATCTGCAAATAAAATGTTAGCAGTTATCCAGATTCAACTTTTGTAAAAAAAATACCTCTAAACAGATAAACAGATATCCAGGTTCAAGCTCTAGAGCTAATTAGGAAAAATTTTATAATATATAGAAGTATAATTTTTTAAAATATAATTTTTATTAAAATTTTGCAATTATAAAATATGCATTTTGTTCTATATATTATAAACTTTATTACAACTATAAAATGGTTTATTAGTAGCACATTTTTAATTTTTATAAAAACAGAAAAATGGTTTTGTGAGTTAATAGCGAAGTAGTTGCACTTTTAGCACATTAACCATTTCAAATATAAGATCAGTAGTTCAAGCTCTACTGGAGGACAAAATTAACTATACGAGGTCATAAAATAGATAAGCTAAACTAGGATATTAGAACTATATTTAACAGCTCAGTTATATTAAAAAAATGTGTATAGTGCGATTTTAGCAAAAAAGAATATCTCTGGTAAAAATCCAGTCAAAAAACAGGTTGGACACTTCTAGTAAAATCCTAGTTGAAAGAAATTTGAAACAGTTTTAGTTAAAACCTCTAGTTGTAAATAGGTCATCTGGATATAATCTGGTTGTAAACAATTTAGAACTATATCATACCAACCTAATAAGGAAAAGAATTGCAGGATCTGGGTTTAGAAGGACTTGCTCTTACTTGAAACAGAAGACAACCAATGAAACATTTTGTGTAGATTAGGATGAAGAAAAAATACTATTGGGAGGCAGTGTGGACCACCATAAAAGCTAACTATATTGAGGTTTTCTATGAAGAGCTAGATGAAAAGTAGAGTAATCCTACCTCTTGCTAGAATAAAAATTTCTAGAAAAAATCGAATTGGGTTAGAAGCCAATAAATACTGCCAGACAGGCTTGATAAAAATAGAACAATTTAGTAAGACTAGGTATAGAATTAGAAAGGTACAGATGGTCTATAAATTGTTCAGATAAATTAGAAAATAAATTATATAACTAAAAAATGTAGAGGCCCTCTGGGTTCTCATGACCAATACAAAAAAATGAATAAAAAGTGTACCAACTAGCACCCTAATAGCAATAAGCCAGAAGGTTAAAAAAAAATTTTTCTATAAAAATCTTATTGTACTACTAAAATCATATGATAAATGATCTACATACACTCTACCTTTAAAAAAAAAGAATTTATATTCTAGATATTCAAAGAAAAAGAATATACTGTATATAATTAGCTTTCTCTAAACCGGCTTTTGTTAAACTGAACATTATTTATTTTTCTCTAAACTGAATAAAAAGCTCTAGAATATCTAGACTATTTGTAATTTTTATTAATAAATTCGGATTTAAGATATAATAACTCTTTAAAAACTAAATATTTAAAAATTTTTACAGAGTAAAAATTATGCAGACAAGCTAGTCAGAATAAAGAGAGTTGACTGTACTACAGAGGTATATACTATATAAAGTAAAGTTTTGCAAATTTAATATTTTTGGTTATAAATTAAAAAACTTGTAGAAAAAAATAGTCTATAAATTAGAAAGAAATTAGTATATAGATCCAGTATTTAGATAAAGCAAAAGTGAATCATAATAGTAGTTTAAAGAATATTTAACTGCAAGTATTAATAAATACTATAGTACAAATTATCAAAAGCTAAATAAATTTTGCAATATAGAACAAACTGCTTTAGCAGGCTTTTATCTTAAATAATAAAAAAAACCTAATAGACCAGTATTTTAAAGAATGAATAAACAACCAGAACTTTATAAAAATATAATATTATAATATACTGGAGATACAAATCGAATTATTATTAAATCAATTTAATTTAACTACATATCAATATGAGTTAGAGTTATTATAACATAATATTTCGTCCCAAATTAAAGTATTCAGTCACTAAATTTATTATCAACTAAACCCTCAAATTTTTGCACACCAAATCTATAGCAACATAATGTTTAACTCATCTTTCCACTATATCTTTAATTCACACATGCGTCGTAATAATTCTCTGTATACCAATCATATAATAAGGAACATAATCTGTTTTTTCTTCAAAAACAGTAAGCATCATATCCTACTTAGATCGCTTTTGTGTTCATAAATCAAATCACTCTTTTAATAGCTTCTTAAGATGTAACGTAACCACTGCAGCAACACCCACAAGATCAATTGTGTCATATATTGTTCCACGCTTAAGTGATCGATCTTGCGTTTGGCGATATCACAAAATCAACATAAGATACAGAATGGGTATTACAAAGTACAGTTCAATTACTTGCAGAATTTGTTTTTCGTTAAGCTTAAGGTCCATGGAATACGCGTAAAATCAACAAAGCGGCTTAGGTTAAATGTCTCATGATTGGTAAATCATGTGGGTAAAAAAAATAAAAAACATTTATTTGAGATGATGCTATCACGTTACATTATGCAAAAGTAGTAATATGAGCGAAAAACGGGATATTTTATGGCTCTTTTGAAGGTGTTACATGGCTTTAACGTTTCCAAATTTGAACCAATATTTATGCATGTCGTGATGAAAGTTGTTATCACACACAAACTTAATGTTATCTGCTATGCTACGTATTCAGTCCCTGAAAGGACATAACTGGTACGTATAAACTGTAAACGTATGTACTTACTGTACGTACGTACGTACAGTACGTACGTACGCACCTAATAACAGAGTTGATAATTGGATACTAAAATGCGATAAACTATAGAGCTTACTCCGGCTCGCAATACAGACCAAACCGAACCGTTCAAACCGTTCTGAGAATTATTAATAATTTAGTATATTAGGGACAATCGTGAAAATTTGTCCCGCGTCACCAAATTAGGAATATTATACGTATTGGGTATATATTGACGTTCTCAGTATTTGCTTCTTTACTTCCTTATGCCTGACATAAAAGTAAATAAAATACATAGTTAATATCAGCTATTTGGTTAACAATTTGTTGTCTGTGAAACAATAAACGTAAAAGAACGAATCTTACAATTGTTTGCTTACCCGCAAGTATGGCTACAGAATTTGCGGATCGATTTGAAACTAACACCGAAAGCGGTCCAAGGTAAGAAACAAAAAAGAAGTAATCATTATTTAAAGTTATATACTTGTTTTATTAGTTATACTTAAAGTTTAAATTATTATTAATATAGTCAAACAGTTGTAACATCAAGCATCGTAATTCCCACAACTTCAAAAAGATCTGGCCGCCAAGATGCCTTACCGAAACGACGGGCTAGTAACGAGCTTGTTCGTCAGAACAATGACGAGGTTGAATTTTAATCGTTTTTTAATTTGGTATATAGATAGCATTTGATAATAATAATAGTAATAATAAAAATCTTATTGCTTATATAATAGACAAAAAGACCTCGATTAGACATGAATAATAAGGAAGTAAAGAAACGAAGTAGAAAGATGTTTGGTGTGTTATTAGACACATTAACGAAATTTAAAAATGAAAGTCAGAATAAAACAGAGGCTGTATGTACTATTCTCCAGTTTTGTTTTTTTTATTATGGATTAGATCAATGAATCATATCATTAAAGTTGGTTTGTTGATGATGTAGGAGATAAAACGTGAGCAAATTGAACGAAAACTGCAAGAGAAGCTAAAGAAGGAGCACGAAGAATTGCAGGAAAATATTAGAAGGGAAGAACAAGAAAGGAGAGAAAGAATTGTCAGGGAAAAAAGAGAAGCTGAAGAAAAAAGAACTAATGAGGCGGTAAGGATTATGTTTAAATTAATTTATTTTTTTGTGCGATAAGATGTAATTATATTTATTCATTTGTTACTTAATTCAATAAGAAAATCTGTTGGGCGACGCAAAAAAAGAATCTTGCCAATTTTCTTCGTACAAGCACACAACCATCTTTGTATTATCTTCCAGCAAAAATGTCTCAATCTGTGATGCAAACTATTGCAATACAGAAACGACAAGTGGCATTAGAATCATCATCATTAATATCCCATAGTGAAAATGAAAAAAATGAAGAGAACAATATCATTAATGATTTTGAAATTACTGGACGCAATAATATTGAAAAGTCAATTTTTAAAACACGTGACGAACATCAGATGGAAGTTGATAAACGTGTGGAGAAAGATGAAAGTAAATCACCTAAAGAGAGCACTGAAAATGATGCTCATACTAAAGAGTCGTCGGCTATTGAAACCATGGAAACTACGGTAAGTAATAACGAGGGAAATATCAACGTTGAAGAGCCAGCGGCAAACGAAGAAATTGCTGATAGCAAAGATGATCCTGTTGAATACTAGCTTTCGGTTTGTATCCTCCACTTAATGGTTTACTGCATTATTTCTTTCAAATTCAATATTTTTGATAGATAAATTAGTGAATGGGAATCGACAAATATAATAAAGAATTATTGTATAAAGAAAAAAAAAAACAAGAACTATTAGAATTAACGATATTATAAATCTTTTTTAGAATGATCAACCAATGAGGAATTTAGAGATTCTCATTATTGTAGTCAATCATAGTCGTTTTTTTCCAAAGTTTATTAATATTGGTATATTTATACACCCGATATTAAGTTTATGAAGTACATATAATTACTATACAAGTTGCATATTAAATGAACACGATCAATGGATAATAGTCTAATTATTAATTTGATATTTTTTGAAATTGTCCAAATTACATTAAAAATTTAACGCTAGAAAACCTTTATAGCATCATCCATAAGTTGATCGAGTTCCTGTGTAAAAAAAAAATTTTTGATTAATATAGGTAAAAAAAAACCTTGATTCAAAAACCAATAATAAAAGGACCATTAAAAAATTTTGAAATTAAAATCTCGATCTTACTTGTTCTAATTGATCCAATTCATTATTAACATTATCAAAAATGACCCTAATATCATTTCTAATATCCGTGAGTTTAAGTGCATTTAATATTTTCTCAGGATCCTCGTGTATTTGCCATCCACTTCTTCTCCTTTCCTTTAATTCTAACATATTTACTCCGGATCTGACAAGTATTAATAATTCTTGTAACCCAAAGTCATCCGTTAATATCCAATCACTATCTGTAAATGAAGAAGCAGTAGATGATTTTCTAAATAATGAATGATGATTTCCTGGTGATATTGAATCTATGGTAGTGTTAGTGTTTACGGAATTAATTGATGTGGAAGATATTGATCGTTGTCTAGATTTTTGAGGTGTTCGAGAAAGAGACTCTTGAGATTGTGATCTTTCTATTGTTAATGATGGTAAATTTTTAAATCTTGAAGAGTACAATTCAGATACTGAATCGTTGTCTTCATCATCATCATCATCAAAATCATTACTACGTGTTTGTGCTATTGTTGATGGTAAATTTTTAAATCTTGAAGAGTACAATTCAGATAATGAATCGTTGTCTTCATCATCATCATCATCATCAAAATCATTACTACGTGTTTGTTCTATTGTTAATGATGGTAAATTTTTATATCTTGAAGAGTATAATTCAGATACTGAATCGTTATCTTCATCATCAAAATCATTACTACGTGTTTGTTCTATTGTTAATGATGGTAAATTTTTATATCTTGAAGAGTACAATTCAGATACTGAATCGTTATCTTCATCATCATCAAAATCATTACTACGTGTTTGTGTTCGAATTTTGTTATTATATTGATTGATATTAGAAATAGTAGGCATTGCACGTGTTTGACGATCTTCAGGCCGCAAAAGTCTTAGAACGAACATTGGTTCGTCTGGTCGATAATCCAATGCCAAAGATGATGATGAATCCACAGAATCCATAGATAAATGATGAAGCCTCGGTGCTGTTGGATAAACCGAAATTACATTTATTTCGGGGGGAAGGGGTTTTTCTAACAAATGTTGTATTATAAATATATAAATATGTATATATAAACATTAGTGGTTCTGATAAGATTTTCTGATACGATATTCTAAAGCAATTTTCAAAAAAAAAAAAAAAAAAACAATTCCGACAAAGTCGGCCAGAATTATAGCTAATTTCAGCTAACTTTGTCAGAATTATATCCTTTCTGGAAAATGACTTTCAGTTAATAAGGAATGAAAGGTATTCAAGATATTCACCTTCTCCGTCAACAATAACCATTAATTGATATCGTGGTTTTTCATCATTATCTGAAATACTTTTACCGTCATCAACAATTCCATCAGTAATTTCAAATTTATCCATAGCTTTTTCTATAATTTGCCTAACAGTTGCAAGTCCAGAAACTATAACAATTTTCTCTTTAGGTTTACCTTCTTCTCTTGAACGTCGTCTTGCAGCTTTTTCAGCAAGATGTTTTGGAACAGACATAGAAGTTCTTGGTACATGTGGTTTGTTACTCCTTAAATGAACAGGTAAATCATCATTATAAACCAACACTCGTAGACGTAATTTTCTTTCACCTGAAGATCGACTATTTCTTTTTGAACGTCTATTTAAATAGAAAGTAATAGCACCTTTTTCATTTTGTAATCCTAATTTTTTAATCTCATCAAGATCAGATAAATTTGAGATAATTGAAGAAATAGATTCAGTAGAATTCCTCCTGATTGAAGGTAATGTAACAGGATTATGAGATGTTATTGAAAGAAAGACTTCAAGTGGGAGATCATCAGACATTAATTGAATTTGATCTATATAAAATAATAAAAAATTATAAATTTACATTAAAAGATATTATACTAAAATAAAACAAGCATCTACTATATTATTATTTATTTATTTTTTTTTATTTTGAAAATTAAAAATTACCTTTATTGGTTTCTTTGATCGTTATATAATAATTTTCCCAATCCTCTACATCATATAATTTGAAACGGTGCAATGCTTGCTTAATTAGTGTAGAGGTGATTGTAGTTGGAGTTAATAAAAATAGTTTTGAATCTTCTTCTGAGAAAACATTTGGGCCGGCAAATATTCGAATAACACTGTAAAAAGGACTAACAGGGGTTAAAGGAGTAATTGATCTCTCAGATGGAGCATGTTGAACAACTCGTATGGGAGATGGTGAATTTCTTATTTTTATTAATTGAACTGCATCTTGTGTAGGGACTTGTAAGATCTCATGTTGATTCAGACCAGAATCACGTTGAATTACTTGCATTGGAGGTTCACTAGTAGATACTTGTTGAACTTTTGGATGCTCTCTGTTTGATGTATTTTGTGCCTGGGATTGTTGTAGATTTGAAGATGGTTGAGGTTGCCGTTGTAACTGAGGTTGGGACTGAGATTGATTTTGAGGTTGGGACTGAGATTGATTTTGAGGTTGGGACTGAGATTGATTTTGAGGTTGGGACTGAGATTGATTTTGAGGTTGGGATTGAGATTGATTTTGAGGTTGGGATTGAGATTGATTTTGAGGTTGGAACTGAGATTGATTTTGAGATTGATTTTGAGGTTGGAACTGAGGTTGATTTTGAGATTGATTTTGAGGTTGAAACTGAGATTGATTTTGAGATTGATTTTGAATTTGATTTTGAGATTGAGTTTGAGATTGATTTCGTGATCGAGGGTCTATCTGATGCTGTGAATTTTGATTTCTTTGTAATTGTTGTTGGCCTTGACTTTGATTTGGTAAAGAACCAACTTGTTGATGTTGTGGTCGATTTGTTATAGATCCAATCTGTGGAGATGATCGATTTGATGAAGAACCAGATTGTGGAGATTGTTGCTGATTTGTCAAAGGGCCAGGACGTTGAGCTTTATAATTATTTTGCGGGGGTGGCGCGGAAGAAGACGGTTGATTGCCTCGTTTAACATTATCAACCACAGGATTCGACGCAGGAGTCGATGCAGGAGTTGACATAGAAGAAACTTGTTTGACAGGTTCTTCTTCTTTTTTCTTTGATTTCCTTTTAAAAAAGTTTCTGAATATACCTCCACTCTCTTTCTTTTTCTCTTCTTTCTTTGATCTTCCAGATTTTTTATCGTCTAATATTTCCACATTTTTAATGGGTTCACTTGCAACTATATTAGCTCTTATAGGTTCAATATTATTACTCGTATTCTCAAAAGATCTACCATGTCTTGATTTCATTTTATTTCCTTCATCATCCTCATCCGAGAAATCAATGAAATCACTACCTAAAGCTGGAGTCAATGACATTTTAATAGTTTCATTTTTATTATTTAAAACATCTTGTATTTTATTAGCATTATTATTATTATTATTATTATTATTATTGTTCAAAGAATTATTATTGCGTGCAGGTTGATCGTATGTCGAATTATTTTCTAATTGTCCAGTTTGCGATTTCATTTGGTTCGATTGCGATCGTTGTGATGACTGTCTTATATCATCACTCTGTTGTGATTGCCCATATTGTTGATTTTTTTCTGGCCTATATTGTTGATTCTTTTCTTGCCTATATTCCTGCCTATGTTGTTGATTCTTCTCTTGCCTACGATGTTGATTCATTTCTTGTTCATATTGACGATCATCCGTTCTTTTAACATCTATTTCAACGATTTCATTTTCTGTTACTTTAACAGGATTATTGGATCCTCTGTGATTATTTTGATTCATATTAATCTGAGAATGATCATTTTCAGGATCTATTACTTGCTTATCAGCATCTTTTAATTCTTCAGGTTCATTTACTAATTGTACATCATCTACTTTCTCATGTTGAATGACTGATTGTGTAGTCACTTCAATTCTACCAATATAATGTTCTTCTTCATCATCATCATCATCATCATCTTCATAATACTCGTCATCAGATGCCTCAGCTATAAAAAATAACGGAGATGCAAAAGTGACTGCCTTTACTTGATCTGTTGGAATTGGTTTAGGAAGTGAGTTATCTGATTCAACATTGTGGTGTGGGGATGATAACTTTAATTCAGAAGTATTAAAAGATCATAATCGTTAATTTTTTTGAATTTAAGATACAATATACGCATCAGGAAAATTTAAAACCTAATTATAATCGATTAAAATCTGGTGATCGCAGCCGTTTAAATGTAAAGAAGATTTTTTATCGAACATAATTGATAAGAATAAAAAAAACTAATCATATATATTAAAAAAAAAAAGTGTTAACCCGATTTAATCAGATTTAATCGAATGAATATCCAATGATTAGTATAATCATTTTTTATCGTTATGTGTTTATTATAATCAATTATATCAATTATATTAATTTGGTATAAATCGATTATCAATACCAGGTTTTTTAACTGTTCGTGACAGATTATCAGGTTTTAATTTTCCTGATGCAATGCACTATGAAGAATTTCACTTACACCAATATTTCGATGTTTATTTAATCTTGCTAATCTTTCATATGGTGTCTGCGAAATCATGTGAAACGAATTAGATAATGAACCGATAAAAGCTTCATAAAAGAAATTTTTATCACATACTTCAATATTTTCAGCAGGTATATAACCAATTTCATCACTTGGTAAAACCTTAACTAACCACCAATAACTATTTGAATCATCTAATAAACTTAATGAATCTCCTTTTACAACATTAGCTTGACCTTCAACCGTTGCTTGAAAGGAATGTAAGGCATAAACTAGAGAAAAGTTAATTTCTTCTTCAATAATTGAAGGGGAAGAAGTCAAATAGTCATCATCATCTATGATTGAATGACTCTCGTTGTTATCTACTAATGTTGCATCATCATCATAATCATCGATTTCATCTTCCGATCCAGCTCCCTTGTAACGGGAGGATTTTGATGTAGTTCTTTGCGCACGTGAAGCGGCGACTGTGTCAATAGATAGATTATGACCTCGAACCATGATTAAAAGAGTGGTAAAATGAAAGATCTAAATCTAAATATAATTATGATTAAAAGGTTTTAGCTATTTCATGAAGTGTAAAAAAAAATTCTTGCACCGAATGTAAAGCACAAAAAAAAAAAAAACGTACAATTCTATATATTTTTGTATGATCTAACTTTAAAATGCTGTTTCAAAAAGATGATTAATTTATTATGCATAGATGCAAAATTTACTGATTTTTATTAATAGTAAATAAAAAATATATTAGATAATGCCATAATTTACAGAAAAAAAAACAGGAAAATTTCTTAAATGTAAACCCTCAATATAAAGAAAATTTTCCAAATCCGACAATCATTTCCCGAATCTATCTTATGCAAAAGAAAATTCTCTATTGGTGTTTCAAGGCATTAATTTACGCATAAATGTTTAAATGCTATCATGTACAGTTATGTATTAGTATTGGTGGGATAACAGTAATGCATAAAGCATGGCGTTTCACGCGAAATCTAGTTTTCAAACATGGATAATGATGGTTATTATGCGTGATTGGCAACTTTTTGCTGTTTCAAAATGAGTTAAAAGCAATGGTATTTTAACTTTTTAATTCGAGAAAAATATTGATTGCCAATCAGATTTATTTCTTAATCATTTGTCTTGGTCATTTTTTTTTATTAATAAATAGATTTTCGGATTTTCTTTTTGTGGAATCTTAGGAATAATAATTTTATTGGTGAAGCTCAATAATACATTATTGAATATTATATATTTATTTATGTAATAATAATCTAATATCATCGATATGTGATAAATTAATCCTTTAAATTTCATTTGGTTCTTTAAAGTCAAAGTCACTGATTTATGATTGTCCTTTTCAATAATGTCTATGTTATAAGAAAATAAGATTTGATTTAGGTTTAATCTCATGCTAGGATATGTGTTATTACAGTATGCGTTGGTTATGTGTTGGTATGTTACATAAAGTATCTTACTACTAAATCTTATTTATGAACGGACTTGCTTATTTTTTCCCCCCTATTGATCGCACTATAATGTTTACATCACCTGACTACTTTACGACCAATAAAAACTGAAGCTTTATCATCGACCTATAAAAAATATTACATAATATTTTACTCATGTGGCTAATTTGTAACCGAGGGCTGAGTATACTATATATATCATTTTTATTTAACGTAATTCGATTTAGAGTTAGGGTTGGCTTTATTTATGTAGTTAGTGCTGGTATAACTATATATATATTGTATTTGAAATAGTATAATTTTGTGCTAAAAAAAAAATTGAATTTAGTTTGAATAAAATCTTGTGTTGTTGCCAATTTACCCCTTGGTTAACATAACTATTATAACCATATATTTGGTACACTAAGTAAAAATGTTAAGCATTATAAAAAAACCTTATTTTAATCTTGATTCTATAATTCTAATTCTAACTCTATTATTAATATTACTGTAATTCTATTTTTATTATTAACAATAATTAGTTAAAATATTATAGTTTTAGAAGCAAAGCTCTATTATATAAATTTAGAGCAAAATTTTAAACATTGTATCGTATAAAAATTATTTTTTGTATTTGGAAACTTCCAAATAAATTTTTTTATATGTTTTAACAACCGGGTGGAATTTTTTTAAAAAAAAAAACGTTTATAATTTTATAAAATTTTTTATATGAAATTCAAAAAGTTCAATAACTTTTAGTCCAGCTACAGTAAAGTTTCGGTGGAAACCCAAATATTTTTTCGACAAATTCCGTAATTGCCTTTATACAATAATTTGCCCATATTTTCGGTTCAATCCGAAGAGTCCGAAATTGTCCGAAGCTATTATTGGTCATGTGAAATTTTTGTTTCATAATTCTGTAATTAATTATGTTAATTAGACAATTACACATGTGGACAGCTTCGCTGCCCAGTTTCAACTATTGTTAAACCTCCCAAAGCCGATATTCATGGTCAACAGATTTTGTATCAGTATTGAGAGGTCATCATATTTGATAACATTATAAACTATTAGATTCGTACTGTTGAACCTCTTGTCAAAGTCGATAACCTGTTAAATATAATAAAAAATTAATCCACCAAGTCTGTTTCCACTATATGAATCTAATTTCCGGAGCAGAGCGAAGGGACTTAAGTCCAGACATTAGTGAGAGAAAATGGGTTCCGTGTGGATTCCAGGGGGGTGTAAAATAAAATAAAAGATTCTCAAATGTTCAAATCAACATCTTATCAGGATTTAGTGTATTTTAAATTAAATTTATTAGCATATGACATATTTTAAATTTAATTTAAACACAGCAATTGATTTATAAGATATAACATTTAATATAAAGATATATATGATTGCACCATATCATGTTAATAACAATATTAATGCCTCATTTTTCAATTTATTCGATTATCAAATAATATAAGTCATTTTTCAATTTTCATCGATTGAAAAATGACTCGAATCAATTCTTAATAATAATAATTACGTGTTGATCATAAAGATATCAAATTTATATAGTTCTTTTGGTACCGCATGTTTTTTTTTATCAATTTTTTTTTATTCATGATACAGGTATACTATGTAAATCAAAACTATATGTGGTATCATATAAAAATCTATTATCGAATTTGTTTAATAATTAATACAAATTTTTAAATAGATGTACAGCCCTAATGGTTCGAGGATAAAACTTCACAAAGACAAGTATTACGTCCCTACAAACAAAGGTATAGAGCCATTTCTTTAATACGAAACTAAATTTACCCCTTTCTTGCTACTTTTTTTTTTAAAAAAAACACGTAGCATATTACTGTACAGACCCCTCTTTTTGCTACTTTTTTTAAGAAAAAAAAACCACGTAGCATATTACAGTTTTCATGTTTAAATAAATGAAATGATTCTATAGCCTTGTTTGTAGAGATGTAATACTAGTCTTTGCGAAAATTTATTCAAAACTATCGGCAGTTCATCTATTTAAAATTTGAAAAAAATTCGATAACTTTTTATATGATACCACATATAGTTTTGATTTAGATAGTATACCGCGCACCCCAATGATACATGAATTGATCTTTTATCGTTGTGTATTACCTCTTTTTTCTTCAAAATTTATTATTTTAAAGAACATAGCCTCATGACTCGTGAGATCTTTGAACATTAGATACCTTAAGGGTTAGAATTCACCATAATGAGTGTCTAATATGCTAAAAAAAAAAAAAAAAATCAGAATACATTGTTATAATATACATAAACATAGAATACATTCGTTTGATGTATGTAATTCTAATTTGTATTTATGATTTAGACTCGCATGTATCGCTTTTTCTTTTTTTTTTTGCATTTTTTCTATTAATCGGCTAATGCATACCAATTTTAAACATCTCTTTATTAACGAATAATACATGTCAATTAATAATTGAAAAATGACGTGAAAATTTATATTAAAAAAATTCATTAACTAGTCAAATTAGAGGATTTATCACGTAATCTGAAAATTCATTTTCAAAATACAAAGCGGCGCTCTGGAACTTAACGGGTCCCATTTTCTAGTAGTTTATAATGTTTTCAAATCTGATGGCCTCTCAATAATGACCAAATTGTCCAACCATGTATATCAGCTTTGGGAAGTTTAACAGTATTTAAATTCGTGAATATTTCACAATAACTACATATGTGTAAAAACGTTAATTCATCAGTGCATTTCAAATTCCGAATGCGTATAAATAATTAGGATCCCAATGTATCATTAAAAGATCTAAATTGTTAACCTCCCAAAACTGATATGTTTGGTGGATAGCATCAGATTTGAAAACATTATAAGCTATTAGATTCATATAGCGGAAACAGACTTGGTGGACTAGATTCAACAGACTATCGAGACTATCGACTTTGACAGGGAAGGTTCAACAGTATTCAAATTGATATAAATAGCTGTTAAGTAGGATAGGTAACACTTCGCGTCATCATTTGAATTGATTTCGAAAGTTGGAATTTTTATTTCGGATGACCTTATTAAATCCGAAATATTTCGGTAATGAAAAATAATTTTGCCTGAAACATTAAACTATAGCATAATGATATGAATTTTTAGATATCCATATAAATTCTATTCTTTTAATATTTTACACGAAATGTCAGCCAAGAGAGTTATAATTCAGGCCAAAATTCGAATAATGCGGGCCAGAGGTGCTTCTTATTTTCTCGAGGGAATACAATAACAGATAACAGATAATCAAAATTAATAATAAAGAATACAAATAAAGTAATACTAATAATGTAATAAAAAAACCCAAATTATCTAGAATTTAATAGACACTAAATAAGACAGTATATACTGTAGATTATCATATAACCTTTCAATATTGAATAATTTCTTTATTTATCACTATATATGAATGCTGCCAAGGGAAAAAGGAGCCTCCTTTTAAATTATTGAATAATTTATTAAAACGGAGGCGCCCTTCCCTTGGTACTCATATATAGTAAGGCTGTAATAATTATTGTCACAGATCATAATTAAATGAAATCTCGGTTTCTATTTAACCCTCTAAAACCCACTTATACTTGTTTAATATAAACTCTACTCTAAAACTAATCTCTAACCTTAATCCTTAACCCTTAACTCTAAAAAATGCGTCCAAAAAAATTTTATTTTTCGGTGATTGTCAATTTTTTATACTATCATATCTCATTTTCATTATAATTATTGATATATATACCGCATGTCATATCCCGAACGAATATTAAAAGGGTTGAGTAATGTTTTAACTTTTTTTGTCAAGAAGGATAGGGATATCGAAACCAGACATGTGATTATGTGGCCTATAGTGTTTTTTGTTCTTTGACCTATATATATACGTTTTTGTCTCAGACTAACGTTTGCCTCGGATGTCGGCTTTTTTGCCAGCGTTAATTATCGACATTGATTTGCCTAAGTTATACCCTAATCTTACCCTAACTATACTTGCCGGCAAAAACTATTCGTCCTAAATCCCAATTTTATTATGTTTGGGATTGGGATTTGGGATGGATTTTGAGAGTTTATAGTTTTGGCACCTAACCCTACCCTTACTTAGGTCGATCAACATCTGAGGCAAGTGTTATTCTGATCTATTAAAGTTTATACTTTAATTTACTTAGGTATTACTAATGTTATTAGGGTTGGTAAAGTCCTTAGGTCCCAGACTTTAGGACCTGGTCTTTGGACTCAATTTTCAAAAACTGGGTCTTGATTTTGGGACCTAAATCAATAAGTCCTTAAAAAGTCCTAATATAAAAAAGAATTCAAATAAATTTATTTTATAATATATATAAATAATTCATATATGAAAATATTTACTCAAACCAAATATATGATATAACAAAGCTCTAGAGATGGAATTTTTCTTTAGTATATGAAAACTTTACTAATAGTTTTGTTATATCGAGGCTAATTTAAATTTCAAAAATTAAAATTACCTTCGTTATGCAATTAATGTTCGTTATATTGAGGTTTGTTATCAGTTATAAACCGGAGTTAAATCGCTATCCAAAAAAAATTCAGATTATATGATTTAGTAATCACAATATATCAATTATTATACGATGCTTATTAATAAAATTTTTGTAAAAGCGCAAGTATAATTTATCTAGTAAACTTTTTTTTGATGGTGATTTAACTTTGGTTGTTCGTTATATCAAGTTATACTATATATGATACATATATAAAATTTGAGTACAAATATGTAAGATGAACCTAGTCTAGGACTAAGTTCTGGACCAAGTTCTGAGCTGAACTTAAGTTAATAAAAGTCCTAGGACTAGTTATAAAAGACTTGGTCTTTAAGTCTATATATTAGGACCTGTAAGTTATTGGACCAAGACCGGACTGGACCGGACTTTACCATCCCTAAA
>QKWP01001896.1:46331-60362 GCA_003550325.1 Gigaspora rosea
TTTTTTTCTTCAGCTTTAAGTTCTTCTTCTGTTTGAGCTGCCCAACTTGTAGTAGTAGTTTTGTCCTCAAGTTGTTCTGAAGCCTTTGTATTCAAGAGCTGATGGTTGTTTAGTTCTACATTTACTGAACTTGAGTTTTCCTTGTTCTCTTCGTTCTTTACAAAGTGGAAAATTTTTTCCTTGTTTTCTTTTTCAACTTTAGTCGAGAGCCTGATTTTTTTGTTTTTTTGTTGCTTACCCATGTCTAGTGCAACAAATTTGCGTTTCCTAGGCCAAAGGGCCTTTGTCTTATGAGAGTTTTGAAAGTAAACTATAGGGTTTTGACTAGAAATTTTGTATTTGTTGATTTTCCGGAAGTGAACCGGAAAGAGTTTTTTTATTGCTTGAATCAATTTTTATAAAATTAATGTTTAAAAATTTTTATTACTAAACCAAAGATATCTAACAATCCAGTCAATAAGACAAATCAAATGGTATAAGATTCGTCAAATACTATCTACAAGAACATGAGATATTAACGATGTTACAATCCCATATTTTTTTTTTTAAATTTCCTTGTTGGTATACCCAAGGGCGCTGTTGGCGCTCTTTTTATTAAGGTTATTGGTCATAGGAACCCAACGGGCCCCCTACATTTTCATTACATATCCTAATTTCTATATTTATTTCTGTCCTACGAAGTCTATCTAACCTACTCCCCCTTCATCCGGTTTTCCTGGCCAGACCATCATTTGGTGCGCCCCACCCGAAGGCTTCTTAGATCAACCTTTAAGGAGTTAGTTACTCCACCGATATGCTTGTGTAGGTCCATTTTTCGTCTACCCCAGGTACTCCCTTCTGAGTTTGGATCAGGTCAGGTTTTCCTTGTGGGACTTTTTTCTGATTTTGGTGCCACAGCACTGTGTTTATACATTGCAACCGGAATTCCACCGGTAGTATCCTTTGTTCGACCGGAATTCCACCGGAATTTCACCGGTAGTATTCACTATTTCCTTTTTTGTCCAGATCTTCACTAGGTGTCCTATTTTCGTATGTCATATTTTTCATAGAGCTTCCTAATGTGGTTATGTACCCGCACATGGTCCTAGCATCCTGGCTCAGCCTGTCCATCTTGTGACTTCATGTAGAATTAATGTTCCTAGTGGGGCTTGAACTGGCGACCTTGCGTTTGGGGACCTGGGAGCGTAACCACTACGCTAACGACCCACATATTTGCTTATACATTTCTTAATAAAATTCTATCTTTAAATACATGTACATTATTTCTACTTAATTGATGATCCACCAGTCAACTGATGCATGATCATAGTATAACGTAATACTATTGTAAAATGCCATGATCACCCAAGGAAAAATATTTTTTTTACTAAGTTAATGAGTCATGTTGACTAATTGAAAGTTGTAGAGCTCGTCGAGATCATACATCTTCCACTGCCTCTGAGCAGAATTTCAATAAATTCATAACAAAAAGGAAATTGAATCAAAATCGGCCCAGCATCTACTGGGCCAATTTTGATGATTTCACCACCTTAGATGTGTCTTGACGAGCTCTACAACTTTCAATTAATTGGCATAATTCATTAACTTAGTAAAAAATATTTTTCCTTGGGTGATCATGGCATTTCTACTTATAATATCTGATATAGATTATTATAGCAAAAATGCCATGATCACCCAAGGAAAAATATTTTTTTACTAAGTTAATGAATTGTGCCAATTAATTAAAGTTGTAGAACTCATCGAGACGCATTAAACAGTGGTGAGATCATCAAAATTGGCCCAGTAGATGCTGAGTTATCTTCAAAAAACGATTGTTTGTTTACATAGAATTTTTATATAGTCGCCCAATCGTTTTTCGACGATATCTCCGCATCTACTGGGCCGATTTTGATTATCTAACCACCATTAGACATAGGGTTGGTAAAGTCCTTAGGTCCCAGACTTTAGGACCTGGTCTTTGGACTCAATTTTCAAAAACTGGGTCTTGATTTTGGGACCTAAATCAATAAGTCCTTAAAAAGTCCTAATATAAAAAAGAATTCAAATAAATTTATTTTATAATATATATAAATAATTCATATATGAAAATATTTACTCAAACCAAATATATGATATAACAAAGCTCTAGAGATGGAATTTTTCTTTAGTATATGAAAACTTTACTAATAGTTTTGTTATATCGAGGCTAATTTAAATTTCAAAAATTAAAATTACCTTCGTTATGCAATTAATGTTCGTTATATTGAGGTTTGTTATCAGTTATAAACCGGAGTTAAATCGCTATCCAAAAAAAATTCAGATTATATGATTTAGTAATCACAATATATCAATTATTATACGATGCTTATTAATAAAATTTTTGTAAAAGCGAAAGTATAATTTATCTAGTAAACTTTTTTTTGATGGTGATTTAACTTTGGTTGTTCGTTATATCAAGTTATACTATATATGATACATATATAAAATTTGAGTACAAATATGTAAGATGAACCTAGTCTAGGACTAAGTTCTGGACCAAGTTCTGAGCTGAACTTAAGTTAATAAAAGTCCTAGGACTAGTTATAAAAGACTTGGTCTTTAAGTCTATATATTAGGACCTGTAAGTTATTGGACCAAGACCGGACTGGACCGGACTTTACCATCCCTAAATGTTATTGCCAAATTTTAAAAATACTTTTTTAGATCACTTATATTTCGGCATTGATTTTTTCTTTACTTACCTATACTCGCTTATTTCGCGAGTATTAAATACAGTATAAAAAAACAGCATTCGTCATCAATTTAATATGGTTACATCGTTCCATTTTTAGCATGTAACACTATTTTTTCTGCCAAGCATTGAAATGTATCTGATTTACGTTTTTAAACTTGCACTAAATGCAATCCTTTTCATTAGAACTTTATCCAAGTAGACAAATCCACATTACATTATACATTAATGTGAAGAATTCTGCAGAATTAAAAAAAAGATTATTATCACACGACCAAGAATTAAAGTACGCCTTTATTGATGCGAAAATAGTATGTTTTAAATTCTCTATGTTATAAAATATATTTTTATTTTGTTCGAAACTAATATAAATGTAGGTTTTAGATAAATTTCAATTATTAGTCGCAGTCAATAATGCAGTACATTATGAAAAATATTCGATATTGAAAACACATAATGTTCATTCTGAAATTGTTTATAACCTTTCTCCAACTACTAATGTAAGTTTGATTGAGAATACTTTGTTGTAAAAATTATTTTATTGCTTTTATTTGATTAATATTTTATTAGATCAGCGAATCATTGAGGAGGTTTGGGATTTCAGATTCTACAAATGAGATCGTTATTGTCAAAGTAGGCGGTAATAGTGACGAGGTAATTATATATATATATATATATTTATTTATTTATATAATTCTCTTTCGCAAAAATAAAGATAAATTTATTATGTGCTTGCTAATAGGTAAAATCGCATTTAAATACATTAATCGATGGGGAAGAATCTTCTTTGGATGAACTGTCAAGGTTTACAGATCTTAATAGCATAAGAAAGGTTAGTCGTAATATAAATTATCAAATATCTTTATATTATTATACTTGATATACTCTCGTTTCTAATTAAACTTTTGCTAATATAGTATTACAAAATCGGTGCCAATGTTAAAGATCATGAGGAAATACTTAATATGATAGTCGGATCTATAGCAATTAAAAATGTGAATTAGGTAGAATACTCATCGAATCGATTCTTAGCACCTGATAAATGTGTGATTTTGAAATTATAATTTCATGTATTAAAGTCATTAAATCTAAATGTGCAAATAATATGTTTTATTAGTATCTATAAATTAAATTACACACCGTATTTATCACTTGTATAGAAGTTGTCAGTTAAGTTACTATTGTAATTTGAATTTGAATTGGACATATGTTCCAATTGGAATCCATAAGTCAAATATTCCCAATGGAACAACGTTGGCCCATTGCCCAATACTGGGCACAACATATGAATATGTTTTATTTTTATCTGTTATATCTGCCTGGTTGTGTAAGCATGATATTGTCATCCTTGAGGTTGGCATCTGCTTGGAGTATAATTTCAGGCGCTTGGAATTGCACTGACTGAAGTTAGTTCCATTTTCTTGCATGCATTTGTTAGTAATTTTAGTAGGGCTCCTATCAAATCAAACTTTGTGTTAGGTTCGGTTTGGTTTTCAAACCAAACCTGAACTCAAACTATATTTAAAACTCAGTTTGGTTCGGGTCCGATACCAAACTTTTAAGGATAGAATCAAATTCCATTAGTAAATCAAGTTGGTTAATAAAATTATTAGAAACAATTCTTTGGTTTAACTATGAATAGTAGTTCGTATTTATCCTTTTAAAGAATGATTCATAATTGTTGTAAAGAACAAATTCCATCAAGAACAAATTACATCACTGTTCGTATAGGTGTGTAAGAATCTATACAATAATAAGTGACATAGGGTAGGCTTGTGTATAGTTGGTGGTAGAATTAATTTTACAAATTAATACGGTTACGGCATTGCCGTATTTTTTGCCGTAATTGCTGTGAGCCGTAAAGCCGTAATGCCGCAATGCCATAAAGCCGTAATGCCGTAATGCCGTAATGCAGAAATACTATCTGCTATAATACCGTTTATTAAAATTCTGTACTGCATTATGGTTTCCTTTAAATAATATACTATTAAATATTTTTCGAATTTGATTCTGTCGACTTCATTGATTTTGTACATGTAATGACTATGAATAAAGGGGTTTGTAGGTCTAGGTTTTATTTTTACTTAAACGTCGTGATTTATTTTTTTGGCCAATTAGACCAGTCTATAAGTCATTGTTTGAGAACGTCTTTAGCGAGCTAATTGATCGGAAATGACATAATTGTTAACAGCATTTATGGCTTATATATGCATACATACTTACATGTTTAAAATTTATTATAACTATTGTATTCTGCTGCAGAATACACTTTAAATAACTTTTATGTTACCGATTAATTAATGATAATAACATATTCATCAGTTTCCGGTTTGGAGCGACTTAATTACTTAATTATAACATTATAATATTATACCGTAGTTACGGTATCGCATTATTGTGTTATTGGGCATTACGGCATTACGGAATTGCGGCATTACGACATTACGGCATTACGGCATATAATTTTTACGGCAATTAGATGCTATGCCGTAATTAATTCTACCACTGGTAAAATGCCGTAATTGCCGTAATTGCCGTAATTCAGTAATTCTACCACTAACTATAGGCTTGTGTATAACTTATCATCACATTTTTGATTACCCTAATTCCAAAAGACTAGAATGATGATTTTTTGTGGTCAAATTAATAATATTTGAACATTTACTGGTTTATTGACCAAAATCACGATGACCAGATCTATACGGCATGGGGTATCAAATATCCCATTTTACATTTTCACTATGCCGATACAGATACGGTGTTATATATAGTATTAGAATAGGTATTTTATACTAATACCTCCCCTCCTAGCGTCACCAATCTAAAAAAATTTCAAAATTTCAAGATCAGATGTAACGTAAAATCAAAACAAAAATACACCAGACCCTAACGCTAACGCTTGTAAGCGAAATTTATTTTAGATTGGTGATGCTAGGGTCTTAGCTCCGGTCCAACGGCCGAGTCGATGGGCGGAACGACCTTCAGCCTGCACCTTCGTGGGCTGGGTGTGTAGTGTTAGAATCGATTCTCTTATAAAGCATATTTCAGTCAAGAAATTGACTAAAAAATCAACTAGTAGTTTACAACAATGTTGATATTCATTAGCTGGCTAAATTGATGATAAATTGGCAAACAATGAATTTAAGGAACGGAAGTGTTCTGGTATAGCAAATTGATCAACATAAAGTACTAACGTGCTATAATTTCTCAATGGTAAAACGAATAAAAACTAGATAATTTAGTATCACTAGAATTTTGGCGTCAATTTTACCGGCCAAACATATTTTTGGCCGGTCAAAAAACGGTCAATTCGGCCAAATCCATGCCGAATTGGCCAGTTTTTTGGCTGAAAAGGCCAAACAAATTTGGTTTGGCCGGTAAAATTGCCAACACTGGCCTAATGGATTCTACACATTTGATATAGATATGGGGATTAGGCCATATCACTATCTAATAGAAGATACAAAACCTTAATGATAAATAGCAATAGAAATTTAGGATTTATTGTGACTTATCATAATGAAATCAGATTAAATGAAATATGATAGTATTAAAAAATTGACAAATCACCGAAAAATAAAACGCATTTTTTAAAGTTAAGGGTTAAGGGTTAATGTTAGAGATTAGTTTTATAATAGAGTTTATATTAAACAAGTATAGGTGGGTTTTAGAGGGTTAAATAGAAACCGAGATTTCAATTTAATTATGATCTGTGACATTTATTAATAATATTAAGCGAATTTGAAATAACTATTTCTTATAAAATAAATTAGTTCGTAAGCATGGTCTAAAACAAAAGGAAAGCTTTCATTGTTTCGTAAGTTACTGTATATCATGATAAGATTAATAAATTATCTGTCACTTTAGAAATTGTTAATGCATACGTTTATTATATTCACGTTGATTTAATCAATAGGCCGCTTTTCATTAAGTCTCTTAGGTTAGCTTAACTGATAAGCAGAACAATAATTTATTAACTAATAATAAAATGGTGACATTACATAGGGCTGGAGCCTTACTTATTAGGTGCTTAAATTTAAAAATAAAATTTTTAGATCTTTTACTGAGTATTAGAATATAAATCTGAAAATAAAATTTTTAGATCTATTACTGAGTGTTAGAATATAAATCTGAAAATAAAATTTTTAGATCTATTACTTGTTAGAATATGTGTTAATTTTAAATAGCAATTTTTATATGTTTATATTAATACGCATATGAAAAGGCATAAATTCCATGTTAATAATTTATTATGAATGTAATCTCCGCTCTTCAGTTAATCTTTCAATTCTTATAATCTATTATAAGAAAGAGTACTATTTTAAAAAACATGGACTCTTGCTATTACTAGAAAATAAGGCCTATAGCAAATTCCTTACTATGGAAATTGCACATGAAAAACAGTTCCGAATTTTTCTTACCTCCGGATTTTATACTTGATTGACGAATTGGCAATACTTGTGAACTATTTAGACAATACAGTATTGGACCTGTATTTTGAGTAGGCAACATGGGTGGCATCTTTTCAAGTTAGTATATAATTTCAACAATTATACCCATTGCACTCTTAACCAATTCGTAATTGGTCCAAATATTGGAAGTAAGCATTATACAAACTCAAGCTAATAAAAATAAAACTGGTTGAAGACCGAATACATATCAGATATAAATCATAAAATAGTTATAATAAGGTAACTAAATTAGGTAGAGTTTAACTCGAAGATAAATTAGTTCTAAGTCTATTGAATGTAATTAGAATTTGTATTCGAAGTTACAATATATAATGAACTATATTAATATAGTTCCATGAGCAAAGAATCCGCTCTTAAAAAAAAAATTTGGTTGAAGGCCATTTGTCATTTCAGAAGATGCTTTTCTAGTATCTGAACTAGAATGTATAGTTTTTATCTTAGCAATAGGCAAATATTATATTTTAAACTTTTTTTTAATATAATATTATAAAGAACTGAATTTAATCAAAAAGCTAACATGCAAATAGTTACTTTTTAAAGACCTTTAGTATTAGTTAATAAACAAATATATATTTACAATTTGTAATTTTGTAAACATTAATTTCGATATTATATTTATTACTTGGGTTTATATTTTTTTCTTATAATATTATTTTGATGATCTTATCTTTTTGCTAGCTCATTATTTTGATGACTTAATTATTTTTCAAGTGGTATAAAAGTTAATCTTTTTTTTTAAGCATTATTTTTTATAGTTTGTTTGGGTATATAATTTTTAAATTTTTTTTTTTTGTACTTTATACAGAAAACTTCAATATAGTAAATTATTAATTATATAATTTTTTATTTTGCTATTAAAATTTTATTACTGATATAAAAATAGAATTTATAAAACTCTCTTTACTAATTCTTTGTACTAAAATTTCAAGTAGAAAAAATAAGTATAGTTATATTGTAATTAAAAAAGCTAACTAAGTTGCAAGAAAATATTAAAAAATAACTAGCAGTTGGAATTCTGCAATTTAATTTGATTTGATTTAATATTTGATTTCAAATCAAATTCAAATACAAAATTTTTAAATCTATTCAATTTCAAATTGATAAAATTTAATATAATTTGATTAAATAATTGAAATATTTAATTTGATTTAAAAAATTTATAAGCAAAATTTTAAATAATTTAAATCAAATTAAATTCAAATTAGAATTTTAATTTAAATCAAATTAAATTCAAAGAGTTTTACTAAAACGCACCTATGGTGTTTTACACCATGTTACACAAAACTATTATAATAGCCAATCAAATTTTAAGATCAGGTGTAACAAAAAATTTCATTTTTTTTGTTTATTCTTTAAAAAAAACTTTAATATCTCTAAATTTTGCTTATGAAACCATCTTTGGGGCTCTAATAAAAAAAATTCCTTGCTAAATTTTGTATATACTAATGCCCTGATAAAATCCCAGGCCTTACCCTAACCTAAAGTAATTAAAATTTATTTTTTGTTTTATAAAAATTTATTTTTTTGTTTTTGTTACACAGATTTGCAAATTAAATTTACCTATGGTAGTAAAACACTATAAGTGTGTTTTATAATAATTGAATTCAAATATAGAATTTTAATTTAAATCAAATTTAAATTAAAGCTAATTTGATTGACCAAATTTAAATATACCTAATATTTGATTTGATTTAAATTTAAGAAACCCTATTAGTAATTATATAAAAGTACTTTTTTTAATTTATAAACAATATTTAAATAAGCTAAAGTTTGTATTTAAAAAAATTTTCTATTGACCTGTATAGTGGTTATGCTCTCAGGTTGCAAATTGAAAGTTGCTAGTTCAAATCCTCCCAGAGGCAGAAATGGCAAAAGCCAGCCGGTTAGAAAACTGAAACACCAAGGAAACAGGAACCTGGAACATCGATCAATAGACTTAATTGGGCAGCTACCATTAGGGAAGTGTCAGATATCAGCTGATATCGTAGATTAGGGGGGAGGTAGACAAAATCTCAGGTCTAAATATAAACATATAACCAATCAGAATAACTAAATTTTTTAGAGGGGGGAGGGGGTGGGTTCTATAGTAAACTAATCTCAGCTAATATCTGACACATCCCTTAAAGCGCTGACATTTATTACCTAATATCCATTTACTATAGAGGCTTACTCCCCACCCCAGGTAAGGTCTATAAATAGAATTTTAGCTAATCAAATTTAACTAAGGTAAGATTTTTCTTGACCCCCACCCTCTAAAATATTATCTAATAAATGTTAGCACCCTTATCAAATCTGTGGCAGTGAAGCGAAATGAGTTAGAACCCGATTTGGAGTCATGAGACGTAATGTGAGGTCTAAGTCTAATATTCATAATACTATATGAACTTGTGGCGCAAGTCTAGCTAAAAGGTTAAATTCCCCTGGCTGTACTTAATTTCTATTCTGGTAATTGGTGCAGAGCACCGTCACTAGGGCCAATAAGATATTCAGTGAATAATATTGATTTTAGTTGTACCCTCTTCGGAGGCGTCCCCCATATATAGTACTGTCAGAAAACTGATAAAGCAGTAGTAGGAGCATAGATGTGGTATAAAATGTACCAAAGAGAAAAAAATTTTATTAGAAAAGTATAAATATAGTTTATATCCTAAAGTGCAAATTATTATTTATCAGAATTGAATGAACTTTTTTTTTTAGATGCATTTTACAAAGAGCTTCATTTTAAAAAAAGTTCATTTAAATTGGACTACTAGATGCCAAGATAATTGCCAAAAACTGTTTTTTTGCTTCTCAAATTTTAGAAGTTTTTGCTAAAAAATAAAGTATAACTTTTGTACTAGATGTTCGAGGTTTTAACATTTATGATACAATACAAGTTTTTTTTTAATTGCTTGTCAAGTATCAAAATTTGGTTGGGATATATCAAATTATTCTTGTAAGATTTGTTAAAGTATGACTTTCTTAATTTCTGTAAGAGTAACTTGTTCTGATTCTGATTATAATAGAATAATAATTTTGTATTAGTCCAGTCCCAGTTAAATTGGTCAGTATCCTGTTTTTCTAATATTTTTATTATTTTTTTATTATTATTATCTTTTAGCAAAACTTGTACGATTCTATAGATTCTGCTTTGGTTCAAATTATACTAATGTCTAGCATTTCTAGTAGACTTAGTATAGTATCTAATCCAAGTTCAAATTTTATAGTTCAGATTATATTGTAGGCACTGGCTTATACATATGCTCTAGTTCACAAAACTATGACTTATCCCTAATGCTTTCTAAATGATGCATTTGGGATCTGGGTTTTTGTTGTGCACAGATTTTGCAACTAACAGGGTTCCTCAACCTAGTCCATAATAATAGCATTCCTGGCTAAGAGGAACATCATAGTCCAATACCTCATAATAGGTTTTATAACAAGTAGTACATACAAGTCAGTTTTCAAATAATTTTAATCTCTTTGGTTGCTATGGGTTTTTGCATTTGTAACAATAGTATGTTCTATATTTGCCATGATAGAAAGATCTGTTTGCATTAAGATGTGAGCCATAACAAATCAGCACTAATTTATTATAAGATTTTGGGGTTAATATTATGTCAATTCCACTATAAATATATCTTGAATTGCAATAATCCAAATAAAGCTAAAAATGTTAATATCATACGCACACAAACTAGATCACATAGATAACTATAAAAAATCTCAAAAAACTAGTTTTTTTTTTAAAAAAAATATATGTTAAGTTTTGTCAATAATATGTTTGCTTTAAAGCAGCGACAGATTTACAACAAATGCAATATATGCTTTATGAATTTTTGACAACGTAATATGCGTTCTATTCATGTTTTTATTCAAATATATCTTATACAAGCATGTTGTATTTCTGTTTCAACAACTATAATTGCAGTATTTTCTTTATTCATTATTCACACTTGAACTAATCAAGTCAAACTTGCTGTTGAATCAAAATATAGTTCAGACAATTTCAAGAATTGTTAACAACCAAATACTTGCCTACAAATTTCTATACTCATCTATAAAAAGAAGTGCTATCACCTTTTTCCATCTTCGTGAAAAGCCAGAAATCCAGTTTTGTATAGTTGATATCTTTGGCATATCTTCTTCACATAGTTCACCATGTTGAGCTTGTTGCAGTAGCTCCTTATATATTTGTTGTGCATTCATCTTTTGGCATGGATTGGCTATTCCCGTATAAAACATTATTTCTAATAACTATTTAACCTTTATAGTTATTCTTTTTACTGGCTTACGCATTCAAATTTTTTCATTTTCTTTTAGCACTCAACCAAAAAAGAAAACTTTGTAGCTATATTAAAAACTTCAAATGAAAATACATCTCATGATAATATCAAATTGAAAAATGAAGTATGCACCTTTATAAATTATTTTGAACAGGTTCTATTTTGTTCATTTGGTTGGTTATATCAATTAGTATCAGATCAATTGGTATTGATTTCTAACAATATTATTTGTTAAACAAAGTCAGCAAAAATGCTATATGTTCATTTATTTGTACATACTAGAATATATATATATATTTTATTATTAGTAATAAATTCAATATTGTACTATATAACCACCAGATTTTCATACAAACAAAATATCAAAATACTGGAGTTAGATGAAGAAGTACTGCAAAAAATAGTTTTTATAAAGGTCAACTATCACTTCAGGGACTCCTTTATATATTCGGCATGCAAACCAAAAGCAATAGTAGAAGAATGAGTGAAAACAAGCAGGCGGTACTTTAGTAAATACAGAATTTTGGTGGAGAAATTTCTTCGTTGACAAAGTTTTTTGCAGCAGCTTAATGGAGAACAGTATTCTGGTTTTCAAATACACTCCTTGGAAAATCTAAAGGACTTGAAACGAACACTTGCTACCAAAGTCTCGCTTTACTATAGTTTTTTTTAGTGAATATTTTTTGTATAGAAAAAGTGCGAAATCCAGCTTACCCCCTCCAAAAGAACTGCATTGTTTACCAATTTCTAATTGGGAACAGAAGTCATAAGAAATCGCGTTGTCTACATGTAGGACAAGGATTGGTATTGACCGTTTGGAGAAAATTCTAGAAAATTCTTGCAGGGCTATCTCTACTCTGAAGATATATTAGTATATATAATATGGACTAAATTTAGAGTAGAGCTAAATTGAAGAGTATTATATAATTTTTATATAGTTTTATTCTTTTTGTCAATGATTGTTTTCTTTCTTTGTTTTCTTTATCTTTTCTCTTTTATATTTTGTTTTTGTTTTTGATATTCGCTTAGGTTTTATAGTATCACCCCTTTTTTTTATGCCCTTTATTTCTATAAATTTTTGTTGTTCTTGAGGGTACAGATCTATTAGCTCTTTATTCTAGAGGCTAGATAAAGAAGATTAAGGAAAGGGTCAATCTTGACAAAGCTAGCAAGAGCTATCAGTGATGATTTGGGTTCTTCTATGCATTAGAAGACGATAAATCAGAGAAAAATCTTGACTGCAGCAGATCGCATTTAGGTACTTCAGTAACCGGATGAGTCTTTATTGTAATAGGAGGGTTCAGTAGTTTAGGCAATGCTTAATAACCCAGAATATATATTCGTTTTCTAATAATAAAGGCAGGATTGACCGTGTTTAAAAAAAAAATATTGTACTATATAACAAAAAAAAAAACTACAAATTATTATAATTGTTTATAGTTAGCATATTCCATAGCTTGTTTGGCTCCGTATGTTGTGTATATTTTGGGTTAGGCTTTTCAAATACTCTATTTTTTGAAAATTTTTTGATTTTTTCAGGTAAATATTCTTTCCAATTACCAATTTCTGGCAGCACATGAGCAAAAATATAACTATTTTTCTCTTCAACTTGAGGCCAGGTCCACTTTTGAAAATTCGAAATCCCATTTATTGTGCCTAAATTTCCTTTATCTAATTTCTAGTTAGTATTATCTAGCAAGATATTTCTAATAATTATAAATTGAAATCAATACCTATATTTTTATCTGGGTTCAAATTAGCCACATGTGTACTAGCAATATCTTTGATCACACTCACAATATCTCGCAATATCTTTGATCACACTTACAATATCTCACAATATCATGACCATTTTCTATCTCAAACCCTAATTTCACATATCTTTTTATAGTTTGTGCTATTTGAATTGTAAAGATATAGATTTTAGTAATACCAGATAATTTTGATTTGTGAAATCAACTGATATGTTGATCACCTAGCGTGATGGGAGTCTATTGCTATTTTTGTTTCGCCTGTCTTCAAAAACAGCTATCTTCATGAAGTAATGTTATACCATTCTTTCTAATAATTTACAATAAGCATCAATTTTGTACAATGGCAATGCATTCCATTATCTGACTAACCTGATACTCATTTAGGCTTTGGTTGAAGAGTTTCAAAAACAGTATGCAGAGAAGAGGCTATAAACTATGCATCCTGACATGTATTCATCTGCAAATTTTATATATAGATATATATCGATTACTAACTAGTAAGATATATATCGATATTATAATATCGATTATAATTGATAGTGATAGTAATCGATATATATCGATATATATCGATATATATCGATATATATCGATATATATCTGATATAATATTAATTAATAATTATTATATTCACATAATCATGCTTTTTGAATATTTTACAGGTTTTCGCAAGTTTTCGCAATTTAATTATAAATTTTTATTTATTTATTGTTATTATATAATATTTTAATTTATTAAATATACAATATTCACAAGTTTTCGCTATTTAATATAAAATTTTTTTTTTATTATATATTATATTTTAAATATTACATATATTATATATTAT
>QKWP01001896.1:71609-101743 GCA_003550325.1 Gigaspora rosea
TTTTTTTTTTTTTTACCTAGTGATCTGGGATGAAATTTTTGTAACGTGGTCAAAACACTGTGTAATCGTTAAAGATCTGTTAATCGTTATATATCGTTGTAGTCAAAACACTGTGTAATCGTTAAAGATCTGTTAATCATTATATATCATTTCAAGTAATTACGATTATAATCGATTTATAGATATATAACGATTTAATGTAAAAAAAATAATATATATCGATTATAGATATATATCGATTTTTATCCAATTAATCGACATATAACGATATTATGATATATATCGATTATAGATATATATCGATTTTATCCAATTAATCGATATATAACGATATTTTAATCGATATATAACGATATTATATAATCAATATAAAATGATTAAGTGCTATATATCGAACAATATCTATGTATAAAATTTTCTGATGTTGTCAGACCAGTGATCAAATATCTGAACTTTTAGATGATCATTTTCTATATTTTTCATATAAACTAAAACAGAATATAAGCTCCAGCCACACTTGCCAAAAAAATCACTTTTTGTTTCTTGTGCACTTGTTGGTAAAATTTTCATTTTATAGTCTACTATTATTACTGCACCATTAGTATCAAGTTGCTCAAGATTAGTTCTTATATAAATATTCAAATAAAGTTTGTGTGCATTGTGTGCCATTCATACAATAAGCTTTAATTGATATTTATCAAGAGCTTATAAAATTCAGGACCTAGTTGTTCTTTTAACTAATCAAAAAAACTGAACAGATTTTTACAACTATCACAAGTATCGGAATGGTCAAGAGCACAATCCCCAAATGCATATCGAGCATAGTGGTGTTACAGTACCGGAAGCCTTCTTTAATTCCGATAGAGTAACAATCACATGGCTCCTGAGATCCCTTACTTTGGGCGTGAAGCGGTGTGCAAGAGGGAAGTATAGTTCCTTTTATGTCTGTAAGAAACTACACACTTCTTTATGGCAGTTCGGTATAAAACAACAAGAGATAATAACAGTTTATTAATCTAACAAGAGGGCTATTCCAAGGTGTCTGTTCCTTAGAAATCCCAAGAGTTTATTAATAGTAAGAGAGGAGGATAAATAATATAAAGGTAAAGATAAAATACAATGTCTGGATCTGTCTAAAACTAAGGGAAATAAGGTGGGTTTATATATCTATTGAGCTAAGCGTCGCTAAGCGTCGTTAAGCGTCGCTAAGCGTCATTAAGCGTCACTAAGCGTCGTTAAGCGTCGCTAAGTGTCGTTAAGCGTCGCTAAGCGTCATTAAGCATCGCTAAGCGTCATTGAGTGTCATGGCACATCAATTTCACATATCACTATTACTAAATACAGTTATTACAAAATTTCCTTATTAAGCTCTAATTTTCTAACTAATTTCTACCAAAATTAAAACCTATTCTATAATAGTGGTAATGCATTTATTATATAAAGCTATACCATTAGCTGCAATAGTAAGTGATTTGCAATACTAATATCGAATATAATATCGTAACTGTTGTGATTTTTCTTGTAGTTGCTTTTATAATAATTAATTTTTATACTTTTTAAAGTCAGTAAAAATTAGTTTATTGCAATACTTATTTTATATACCCATATTAATTCATTAGTTATATGTGCTATAATTAGTATATTTATATTTTCAAACACTAGATAACCACAATCATTACATGTTGAGCACAATCCACTAAGATCATCCTTATATACAAATCGCTCACTTTTTAATTTAGTCATAAAAGAAGTTCTTCACATACTATTAGAGTATTGCTCCGAGAATCGTTCTTATAATGCTTTTTGTGATCTAATAAATATAGTACTAGCTCTCCAGTAGAGGCATCTGTTTTATATGAACTCATATTGACAATTTTCTTATTACTAAAAAATCAGTCAAATTGGTTTAACATTTCTAAAGTAAATCTTTTTCGACAAATAATAGGTTTTACTAATACTAGAGCTCCATATCCATTAATATGTTCATGTTTACATGATTCTGATATCAAGTGATTTTCAACCTATAAAATTTACAAAAATTTATTAGATTTATCAAGTTGATATTGATATAGAGTTAACACCTCTATCCGGATTTATATATTCAGATATATACTATGTTATGTGATATAATATGACATAGTGTTTTTATATTCAGATATAAATAAATCTGGATTTAAATGGTTTTAGCCGTGGATAAAAGGTTTATAGCCTGAAGTCCTAGTCTCAATACTGGTATATAATATGTATGTATTTACGTCACTGCCAAATGTCAATTTACTTAAGTATTAATAAAGTTTGGGGCAGGAGCTACACCCTTAATAAAAAAAAAAAAAAAAAAAAAAAAAAAAAAATAAAAAATCTGGATTTAAATTTAAATCTAGATATATACTATGATAAAACTGAATAAATCCAGATATAAAAAATATATCTGGATAGAAGTATTAACTCTATATTAATAAGAATAAAATTCAAAAATAATATTTACACCCAAGTTTGTTTGTAGTTCATTATAGGTAAAATTTTCTGCTATTATTGACAGAATTTTATATTTGCTATTATAGTTCTTTTTATTATTTGATAGAGCTTGATCAAAGCAAGACCAAAAAGTAAGAATTTTATTGGATGTATTATAGATTGGAGTAGAAGTTAGCATTTTTATTTTAATTAGATTTTTCAAGATTTTTTTTCAGCAGTTGGGTTAAACGATTTTGTCTACAATTCAATCTAATATTAATGAATCAAATGAAGTATATGGAGGTGAGTCAGTAAAAAAGTGACAAATCATTTTTAGTAAAATTTTTTTAATCTTTAAACTAAAATAACTTGACAAATATTTAATCAAATTCGCTAAAAAATTTTTATTTTAATCTTGAAATTATATAGAATTAAAATAAAAAATAATTTATTAAATTTATTAAGATAGTTGTTAAGATATTTAAGCTTAAAGTCAAGAAAACTTTTATTTAGAAAAAATTTGTACCTTTTCTACTGACTCACATCCATATTCTAATATCGATCACAAATTTAAAAATTTTTTTTTATTTTGATTTATAGAAATGCTTACTTCTGATTTGTCTTGTAACTATGAGTTATATTGGTGCATCCAAATTAGTGATGCCACCAAATTGATTTTTGAAAAAGGTCTATTTCATTTTCATTAGAGAAAATTAAAAATTTTTATAAAGAAGAGCAAATAAAATTTATATAGATATGTTCCTTATAATTTCGTCTATTCAAAAAAAGTTCAAATAATTTCGTCTTTCAAGTAAAATAGGTTTCATCTTCAAATTTTAATTTCTGGTTTTAGAACCCGAAATGCTTTTGTCCTCATGTATAATCCAGATGCACGTAGCATTGTTTTCTATGCTCCAAATTCGTGCTTACTAAAATTATAATTTTTTGGATAAATTTTTTTCAAATTAGATTTCAAATTAATTATTGTAGCATTTGATTCATCCCAACTAATAAAAAATTTATACCAATCAATATTCACCAATATTCATCTATTCAAGTGATATTTAAAAATTGGCTCTATAATCAATTGATCCTGCTAGTCTGTAGATTTGCAAGTAGGAACGTAATATTTTTGTATATTTTGTTGAATCACTAAATTATCTAAATCGAAAAGCTGAAATCCACTATATTGGAGAATTTGCCCTGTTTTTTGCCAAATATCATTCGGACTAGTACCAATAACCATTTTTTTTAGTTGAGAATCTTGATAAATTTTTACAATACAGTGTTTGTTTTTAATTTGTGATATAAAAATTCACTGTATATTTCCAAATGTATGAACAATAGAGGCTTGATAACCTGATCCAGCATAATTCTATTTTTTGCATAAAGAACAACTAATAGCATATAAAAAAATTTTATATTCTCCAAGTAAACATATTATTAGAAAAAATTCAACATCTTTCTTGAGCATCTCGATAATAGTTGGATTGTTCCAACCCAAAATCATAATAGTCTAAATATCATGTAGAATTCTTAAAAATAGCCGTATACCATATGTGTTCGAAATTAAGCTACCTTTTTTGGCCAAAAATTACACGAAAATCGTAAAATAGCTTATTTTCGAAATATAGCATTTTTTGAAAAAATTGAAAAACGTACTAATAAAAAGTTATTCAAATGACACCAAATTTTTACTATAGGTGTATTTTGATGCGCTGAACAACTTTACTTAATCGGCTTTTTGAAGTTTACTTAGTAGAAAAAAAGTTTTATATGTAGAAACTGCTAACGAATTTTTTAAGATTTTTAAAAAAAAGCAGGGGGGTAGCTTATTTTAGGTAGTAGCTTATTTTCAGACATATACGGTATACAGTTGAAACTGCTTTTGTTAGACTAGATTCAATTGCTTCTACCTGATCACTTTTACAATAATATTTTGGCAAGTTTCTCACTTCTTGTTTTATTGTCAAAAAGAAATCGTGCTTATTGAGAAAAATTTTAACTCACTAACCCAAGCGAATTGGAAAGTTCACAGTACAATTATTTTTTTCAACTGAAAAATTCTACCAAAACTGGGAATATGGGCCATAATGAAGTTCTTGTAAAATAAACCTGCATTTTCAAGAAGTACTAATAATTGACGCATGTTTTTAGATATTTTATAAAGGCTAAAAGGTAAACAATAAGAGATGTAAATAAATTTTTAATTTTACTATAGTTCTTTATTCTCAAAGATTATTATTATTTGTCATGTGATTAGTGTCAATTTCTCGTGAATTATATCTTGACCTCATTTTTATCACAGCAATATCACAACCATATCGGTAGATTAAATTATCCAACTTCTATTGTACTATAGAACAATTATTTCAATATGTCTCATCTGTTGACAATCATGACATTAATTGAAAGAGCAGCCCTTAAATAAGTAGTCTGTTTTATTAGGGTTCTGCAATTTGATTTAATCTTCAAATATTTGAATCAAATATTTGATCAAATTCAAATTCAAATTTGATTATATTTGATTTGATCAAATTCAAATATGGCCAAATTTGATTTGATTTGACAAATATTTGATTTGATTTAAAAATTTCTATTAAAAATTCAAATACAAATCAAATTCAAATTCCAAATATTTGAATCAAATCAAATTCAAATCAGGGTCAATTTGATTTGATCAAATTCAAATTGATCCAATATTTGATTTGATTTGAATTTAAAGAACCCTATGTTTCATTGGGAAGCTTCCAGAAATTCGCTAATTTTTGTTTACTATAAGCCTACTCCTACCAGTCTCCTATCCACCCATACCTGATACCCCAATTAGCTAATCAGATTTTACAAATATTTTTTTTTTAATTAGTAATCCTGCCTTTATTAACAGGAATTACATGTACATGCATTAAGTTTACTTTTATATTACAATATACTTTAAACTTTCCTATACTAATAAATACTTACTCAACTTCGACAAAGCCCAGGTGTGACCTGTCATGATAGCTGTTTCCCTCTTTTTAAAGCCCTCAACTCACTGAAAGTTATTTAAATGTCAACAGGTGAAGGCTATTAGCCTTGTCAGAACTAATTAGCTATTAGTGTTTTTATCTTTTTTGTATACTAGTTTAACGAAAAATGACAAGCCAGCTTAGGGTGGTGACAGATATTACGTAATATTTTAGGGAGGGAGAAGGGTCTCTAAAATCTTACGTTAAATATAGAAGTTCATAATAGCCAATCAAATTTCTCTTATGTAGAGGGGAGGGGGTAGGGGGTATAGTAAAATTATATTACGTAATATATGTCACCACCCTTACTGAAGCTGGTGATATTTACTTGTTATTGGTTATGTTGTGGATGATAACCAATTACACAGTAGGCTATTACATATATCATATGGCTCCACCACATGATATATGTAATCCCCTACTGTGTAATTTTTATCAGACACAATTTAACTAATAACTTGCTTATTGGGTATGTCTGACGTAAGCACCGCAATTTTCATATATATTATTCATCACTTTAAACTTTCGTTAACTTTTATTTACTTTTTTTCTTAATAATACTTTCGCTTATTAATACATTCGTTTATTTTTTTTTAAATTATTTTTCTCTAAAAATCATCGCTTTGTTTTACTGAAAATTACACTTTATTTTCCCTAAAAAATTATTGCTTTATTTTTCACTAAAAATTGCACTTTATTTCCCTAAAAAATTATTGCTTTATTTTCACTAAAAATTGCGCTTTATTTTTTCTAAAACAATTATGAATTTTATACGAGCATCACAACTTCTGTTGCAAGAAGAAATCGACCAATTACAGCAAGCTTCTCTTGTATCAAACACTAAGAAAAATACTTCCAAGTGGCTACAAGTTATTGAACGTTTCAATAAAAGCTGCAATATTTCAAAAAAAATAGAATTAATTGACTCTATTGAGGAACTTGAGGATTATCTCTGCATGTTATTACTTGGTTGCGAAAAAGTGATGGCACTTATTACAAAGTGGAGTCTATCCATAACTGTTATAGTGCTTTGAATCGTTACTTGAAAGAATATAGTGTTCTTCAACTGATCAAAATTTGGGATCATTACAGGTTTCCCCATGTTTTATGTACACTCGATGGTAAGATAAGAGTTCTACAAGATAAAGGTTTGGGTGATCCTAGAAAATCTGACAGGTTGAATATGAACGAAATTATTCAAATTCTTGACCACCCATATATGGGTGTTGATAATAATGAAACACTTACACGACGGGTTTTTTCTGGATATGCCTTCTATGTGGATTGAGAGATGATGATGCTTATCGTCTTTCTAGAAAAGATCTTGAACGTTAGCGAGATGGTGACTAGAACTTGTATTGCGTAAAGAAAAAAATAATCAGGGCAGTGCATTCTATTAAAACAAATATGGCAAAACTGGTTCACAACGTATACCTATATCTCCGGATTCATCTAATAACAAGTATATACCAATAAAGGATATACTTTTGTATTTGTCTAAATTGCCATTACTAGATTCCAATTTAGCGAAAGATCCTCTATTTCATGAAACCTGTAAAGGCAAAAAAGGTATAAATCTACTTATGCATATGCATGCATGTTTATCGTTATTATTAGAATTTATTAATTCTTTTTTATTAAGATCTACAAAAGGGTCGTTGGTTTAAAGAAAGTCCTATGGGTTTTTCAAAACTTAAAAAAATGATGAATAATATTGCATCTAACACTAGAATTGATCTTAGTAATGAGCATTTAATTACAACCATTCTTGTCGACGTACTGCTATTCAGCTTTTAAAAAATAATGGTGTTTCCGAATCTGATCTTCAATCTTTTTCTGGACATCGCTCTTGGGAAAGTTTAGCTGAATACTGCAAAATTAGCGATGATCAATCTGTCACAAATACTGTAATACTTATTCCGATCTCATTTGAAGATTTGGTCCTTGACGAATATGATTATAGCAACGAATATGGAAATACAATTGAAGAGATTAATAGTGATAATGAATCGGGTATGATGTTACAATTTTATGAGAATTTTGGATTTTTTTCAAATTTACGAAAAATTTATTTTTAATAATTTGTAGATTTAGAATCAAATATCAAAATTCAAAAAAACAAGCCACTAAATGCTGAAATCCAAAAAACACAGTCACGAAAGAGTAAAATTCAAGAAATTCAACCACGAACATTGAAATTCAGGAAACTTAATCACCAGGTTCAAGAAATTCAATCACCCAGTTTAGAAATTCAAAAAACCCGATCATCTGATATAAAGCAAAAACAAGTGTCAAGAATTCAAAAGCCAAAACCTCATGTTAGAACTAATCCATATTTCACATCTTCTATTTTGGCTCCATTTAAGCCACCTTATAATCCAGATTCTCCAATGATTGAAAAATACGGCAAAAAGAGAAAACCTTTAACAAATATTAAAAATACTATTATAATTAATCTTCCTCCAGAGGCTCCGCCACAAGGTTATGATATAAAAATCAATTTAAAGATTAATTAATTTCTTTAATTTGTATTTTTTTTATCATTTGTTTTAAAATAGCAAACAATACTTAGCTTTGCGAATTTATGTGCATTTAATAAAGTAATCAGAATCTGTGTATTTTCATATATAATATGATTGAAATTTGTGTATTGAGTTATTAAAAAGTGACCAATAATATATATGAAAAAGTTCTGGTGCGCACATAGGACATGACCAATAAAGTTCCTTATTGTTTCTTTCACAATGCCTAGGATCTTTCTTTTTTTTTTCTTTTTCGTTCTGTCCACTTTTCCTTTTACCTAGCTACCTACCTGTTCTTTTTATCTTTTTCTGTACGAGTTATTTTTCTTTTTCTAGCATAGCAGAAGTTTGTTTTGATTGGCTAAAATTAGAGTAATTATGATTGGTGATGATCTTTTTTTTTATATAGTCAATTGTAATTTTTAAAGTACTTTTATAAGTAAAAATCGTCATGTCATATGAAAAAAAATTTTTTGTAATACAAACTGAAAAACCAATTTGAATCGTTGATATTTTACCTTTGAATTTTTGTTTTTTGACATGGGATGCAGTTGGATGCAATAGTTTCAAAAACTAGATAAGAAGTTAAAGTTTTAAAAGGTCAGAAGGCGCTTCGGCGACCTAAGCAATTAGTAAATGAAAGTTGCAAGATTTTGTCTCAACTAGTTCTAATTGTTTTCTAAAAGCAAAAAATACTACGTATTTGGAACTAATATTCCAAACTCTATTCTTTTATTATATTTAGGCCATGAGTAGTTTATAAATACAACGTTTTATAGTAGCAGTGTTTAGAAATATTCGTGTATGTTATTATTCGGCAGATTGTGTCGTGAAACTTAGAGTAGTTGTTGTATAATAAATAGTGTATTTATTGCGAAACAAATAATATTGTATACATTGTGAAATATATATTAGTTATTATGAATATATTATAAGATACAATACACGTCTTTAGAAAGTATTTGACTAATCTTTTGAAAGTTTCATGAGTAATAAAAATTTGCCTGGGTATAGCCGATACTTAATTCAGGGAATAATCTACATTTTTTCTGGGGTATTTTAATAACCAATCAAAATGAACTTCTGCTATGCTTCTTTTTCTATTTTCTGGTTTCTTACTTTTCTCATCTTGCTTTCTTTTCTTTTGCTTTAATGAGATTCCGTTTGCCTTTTCCCATTTATTGAAGACTTCGCATCTGAAGCACCAGATTCATTATAAAATACTTTCTAGAAACTGTATACTAAAAGGCAGTGTTGTCACTTGGACGTGTTCATACTATGTTTTTTGTCCAACGTCCAAAATTGTCCAAAATCGTCCAAGCCTATGTCCCATATTTAACTAATCAATAAAGTAATTTAAAAAAATATATAATTATATTTTTTTAGGTGCTGGACTCATTGGTAAAAAAATTAAAATAGATTATCTTAATAAAATTTTAAGTAATTTTAATTTGAAAAAATGTCCAAAATGTTCAAAAAACGTCCAAGTGACAACACTGCTAAAAGATAGAGAATTTGTTTTTAATTTTCTTATTAACTTCCTTCAAAATATACTCTCTGATTAACGCAGCTTGCCTCATTTCTTTTTCTTTAATGGTACTTCCAAAAAGAGCATCTTCCCATAATGTTTCGTCAACTGTCTTGAGATCTTCCTTTTTTTTTAACTTTGCTAGCACCACACTACAGATCTCTCTTTTTGTTCTTTTCTACAAAATTCCATAGACTTCACAGAATGCTAGATAGTCTTGTGTCTCTTTCTTTCTTAGATAGCTAATGCATGTACTAGATTCGTACACTTTGGATCTTTTTTTGTAGAGGATGTCTTTTGTTGGGAGTTGTTTGTTAACACATTTAATTTGAAAAACCCAGGCTCTACTTTTTTTTTTACTTTGTATCTTGACCCTTTGTTTCTGCATATATTGTCATATAATGTTTTCTATTTACTCCTGCTACCTATATCACCTGTATCATCATAGTGTTGACAAAGTTTCTCAAGGGCTAGTAGGACCCCAAAATATATATAGATGGATCAGGTTAATTATAGAGTTACTAAAAAAGAAAAAATCTGCAAAAAAAACTTTAAAAATAAGCAAAAAATTATTATAAATAGAAAAGATTTGTATAAAAAACCTCAAAAATAAGCAAACTCATACCTGACCTATCTATGTATATTTTGGGGTCCTGGGCTGGTCAACAATAATGTTTTCTCAATATAGATAGACAAATATTGTCTTTGTATGTTCTAGCTTTCCTTTAAAGACGTGCTGGTCCTTTGCACCTTTCTTAACCAACTTGTTTGCTACCTTGTTTAGCTCGTTACCACTATGACTTTTCACTTTGTACATATGGGGCTTCAGCTTTTTCTTATTCCAACACCTTATAATTGCTTGCAGAATGCTCCCATTTTTGAGCTTTAGATCTTCACATGTTCTTGATATTTTTTCCCTTTTTTAATAGCACTGATTGCACATGCGCTATCGGTATGAATGTTATGTGTCACTTTACAGTTCATGTCAATTTTAAAGTGACACATGTCAATTTAAAATGATTAAAAAATTGCAAATTGACATATGTTAAATAATAATTAATATTTTCACTCTGGATCCGACCCTTCCGACCCAGTCATGTACAACGTAATACAAATAGAGATCACATGACTTTTGGGTTCTTGCACTTTGACCAATGGCTAGGTTATACGAAATTCCAGTCATGTGATCCATACAAAAATAATCGCCCAATCAAAATTTGAACCTGAAGTAGATTCAAATTAAACTACAAAATAAGCTACTCACGATTGACAATAGTCGCTACATAGTAAAGTCCAAATTCTACTATGCAAATTGATTAAAATCGATTAAATAACCTTATTTGGAAGAACAAAATATACATACAGTAAAATTTTTAGCAAGATTGGTGGACATTTTATTATTTGACTTTTAACTTTTACTTTCGATGAAAAAATTAAATTTTTTTTAAAAAAATATATTCGACGAACGTAAAAGATAAACATCAAATAATAAAATGTTCATCAATCTTGCTAAAAATTTTACTATATGTGTACTTTGTTCTTCCAAATAAGGTTACTTAATCGATTTTAATCGATTTGCATAGTAAAATTTGAACTTTACTATGTAGCAACTACTTGCGATCGCTAAAAAACCAAAGAGGTTTTTTAACGATCGCAAGTAGTTGCTACATAGTGAAGCCCAAATTTTACTATGCAAATAGATTAAAATCGATTAAGTAACCTTATTTGGAAGAACAAAATACACATATAGTAAAATTTCTAGCAAGATTGATGAAACTTGCGATTTTTGACACACCTATCTGCCAATCACAATCCACCTACATAATCATTATGCCTTTTTTGTTCAATTATGCGAAGCATATGTGATGCGAAAAAATGGTTAATTATGCGCATAATTTCGCATCGCATAATCCTGAACACCCTACCATTGGTCAAAGTGCAAGAACCCAAAAGTCATGTGATCTCTGTTTGTATTACGTTGTACATGACTGGGTCGGAAGGGCCAGATCCGGAGTGAAAATATTAATTATTATTTGACATATGTCAATTTGCAATTTTAAATCGACATGTGTCATTTTAAAATTGACATGAATTGTGAAGTGACACATAATATGAATATGTACTTCTGCTTCCTGTGGCATAACTAGCAAAACTGTTCAAATCACATCTAATTCTGCTCTCATTAAAGTGGGCTAGCTATTAAACTTACTACTAAATTCTATATTTTCTACCCTACTATCTATACTACTAATAACCTAGCCGATTCCAAACTCTATTTTTCCTATTACTAAATCACTACTATCCAGTAATCCATTTGAAAATACCTCAAATTGGCTTTTATCTCTAATCTTACACCAAATTTTTTTTAGACTTTTCTGTACTTTTGTCCTTTTAATTTGGTCTTTTATAAACTTTTCTTTAGCAGGCTTTACTATAACCATTGGAGATAGTTAATTTTTTGATTTCTTATCTTTATCTGTGTTCATTTTCGCGAAAAGAACTACATGTGTCCAGTTATATTTTAGTTCATATCGCTCTTCTTCACTCTCTTTATTTCTTTGTATGAGTCTTTTGTTAATCACTCTTTTGTTGCTTTTGAACGCTTTAAGAAAAATGCACTTTTCGTTTTTTATACAGTCTGCAAACTCACAGCCTTGGCACTTTCTAATAAAGCTTGACTTTTTCAAAGGGCCATCTCTACATATCCAATGCTAAAGAGTAATTTTTGGTTTGCATTTTTTTTGAAAATTCTTGTGATTTTGCATTTCTTTCTGTAGAATTCTCATACCAAAAACAATCTATTCTTTTTTTCTTTTGTTGCTTGAGATTTTTCCCAAATTAGTTTTGCAAAACATGTTATTTGTTTCTGGCTTTTTAAACTTTTTTTTGATTTCTGTAGTTTTTGTATTTTTCACTAACAATTTCTGTTCTAGTTTTATGAACCAAGTTGCCTTTTTTCCACTACACCTTTGTTCTTTTATTTTCTTAACTTGCTACTATGTGAGCATTTTGATTCTTCTCGGGTCTAACACTTGCCTTACTATATATATGTGCAGCTTTTTCTTATTACAAAAACTTATTAGGTTTTGTTTTTTCAGCAATTTTGTGTTAGCTCTAAGTCATTTTCTGTGAAGTTAGCATATTTGTCTTTGTGTTATTTCTAATTGCTAGACTGAATCTTTTAGCCAGCTTGACTATATTATAGAACAGATTGTTCCTAATAATATGCCTTTCTAGTCTTGTACTATTTACTTCTAATATGCTTTTTGTACATTTATAGCATAGTTGATTTTGTATTAATCTGATTCATTTGGTATGCTCTACTGTGCTATCATCATTAAGCCTTACTACTAACTTAGTAAAGTGATACGAAATCTGATTCTGCCAAAAGGTCTTAGCACCTACCAAATTTCTTGTATTACAATTGATATTGCCAGAGTTTTTGCTAAGTTCATTTTGGTTTTAATTATTATTATCATTGGACGATATAATCTTGTGCACATATTTTCAGACAATAAACAGCACTGCAGGTGGTATTCTAACCTTGGTATCAAAACCCTATTGTTTATATATACTAGCTAACCAAGTATTATTCTTTTTTCTGAATTGTCCTTGTGACTTGCTAAACTTTTCTTTTGACTATCTCTGAACAGCATTCCTTTCCTTTCTGTTTTGATAACCAGTTTTTCAAGTATCTTATGGCTTTTTTTTTTGCTTTTGCTTGGATGGTAGTACCTTCTATTTGTATCTTGTTCTTTTCTTGCAAATTAGCCTTCTTGATACTTGAGTTGGTAACAATTAGTTCGAACTTGTTACCATTTATTTTTATGCTATTGATTTCAAAAATTCTTTAGCTATTTTAATAATTTCCATCATTTAACTCTTGGACTTTGCTAGTCACACTGTATCGTCAGCTTATACCAAAATTGTCTGTCTCCACTTTACTGTATTAAGCTTTAGCTTACAAATATTTGTAGGCCAATTCACTTGAATTTTATACCCTAGGTCTTCTCTATTTTGTATTACTATCAAAAGAGGGTTGTAAAATATTTGCGAGACCAAAGAAGAAATTACCTCCATTAGTCTATACCGTCCATAGTCTGAAATTTGACATATTCTTTACTTCTGTGATTACTTCTATTTCCCATTTGTTAAATAGCTCTATAATAAAAGAAATTATGTGCTCTGAGATTTTTATTCTATACATAGCTAGTCTTAACATTTTTAAGCTAACAGAGTCGAATGCTTTTTTCATGTCCTGGAAAGCTATTCACAACTCTTTTCCCTGTTCTTTTGCATCTTCATCCATGTTGTTAATTATATAGATTAGCATAGCTGTGTTATCTTCTGGCAGTCTAGCGAAGTTGTACCTACGTAAAATGTTCTTTGTTTTAATATTTTATACAGTCTTATTGTCAGGATTCTAACTGTACATTTCTTCACAACCTCAATAAAAGCTATTGGCCTTACGTTATTTAGGTTATAGTCCAGTTTTCATTTTTTGGAATCAAATATAGCAATTTCAGTTTCTATTTTCTAGGTATTAACCCTTTTTTTAGGCAGACAAATGCTAATTCTGTTAGTAATTTTTTGGCTTTTTTTTCTACTCATTTTAGTAGTGGGTATGTAATCCTAGATTGTCCCGAAGCTGAATTATTTTTTGTATTTTTTATAGCTTCATCCCACTTTTCTACCAAGATACTTTTTTTTTATTTCATCGTACTATTTAGCCTTGATGTTTTTATATGCTTTGTAAACTGATTTCTAACTTTCTGGCATATCTTCTGCTTTATGGCTTCTTTCTTTATACTGGCCACTAAAGTGTGTGTGGACTGCTTCTAGCACTTCTTTTGAGTTGTTTATCAGGCATAGTTCATTATCCTTATCTCAAACTATAACCTTATTTAGCTTGATCTTTATAGGGTCTGTCTAGCAAGCTTGCCAACATCTTTTTCTGGTCTTTAATAATCATGTCATGGCAAGTTTCGATAAAACCTCTTATTCTTTTTTTTTTTTGTTTAAATAAGGGGTTTAAATGTGTAATTAATGTCTTCTAGAACCCTACAACCCTTTCTTCTACCAGAAGGTCTTCAACTTGTATATATTTATGTTTGCTAAGCTCTCTTATATTTATACATATTTGCTTTTGTTTGACTATTAGAATTTTTGTTTTTCTTTTTTCATGTTTTCTTAGCTTCACTATATTTTGCCTAACACTTTGATATTTTTTCTAATATCTTTCTCTTCTTTATCTCTAGTTTCTGAACTACATGTCTTGATTGAAGATCTTTTCTTTTTCCTTGGCAAGTATTTCTTATTGCTTGGACCAGCAATTTTTCGATCACCTCCCATAATTTGTTTGGGCCTTCTCTATCTATGTTTTTGTTTTGTTCCTGCAGGTCTTTGTTCAGCCCAGCTCTGAATTTCTTCCAGTCTTTTTCCTTCACTGTTTTTAGATCTAGCTATAACCTTTTATTCTTTTTCTGTTTTCATAGTTGCTTGCTATCCTAGTGTTTTTTTTCTTTTAAGTTGGTTACTATTCTTACTAAGACTAAATCATGGTCACTTCCTGATTATAGATACTGGTGAAATTAAATCAGAGTAGCGAAATGATTTCACCATTTCACCAATCACCAATCGGTAATGGTGAAACTGGTATAACTAGTGAATTAGTATAATTAGTGTAATTGGTGAAATGGTGAATTGGTGAAATGGTGAATTGGTGAAATGGTGAATTAGTGAATTGGTGGAATGGTGAAACAGCGGAATGGTGAAATGGTGAATTTCCAGAGTCTGGAATTATTTTAGCCTGGAATTCGGTTAGGTTTTTGTTCAAGTTTTTACATTTTATATTTTTACATGCACACTTTGAGGTCAGAACTATTAACTGTTTATAGGACTGAGCAAATTCACTAATTTACCATTTCACCAATTTACTATTTCACCAATTTACCAATTCACCATTTTATCATTTCACCAATTCACCGTTTCACCAATTCAATTCACTATTTTACCAATTTAATTTACCGGTTCACCAATTCAACAATTCACCAATTTCACCAATTTCACCAATTCAGCAAAATAAAATTTTGGTGTAATTCTGGTAAAACTATTTCACCATTTCACCTAGTAAAATGGTTTAATTTCACTAGCATCTATATTCCTGATATACAAGTCATATCTTTATTTTACTATCTATAACTTGATCACTACGCAAGCTACTTGTCCATATATAGTTAATTTGAGATACTTGCTCATTTCTTTTTCAAGTGAAGCTCTTACTTTCCAGTTTAGTTCCTGAAAAGTGTCCTTATAACTGTATATTGCTAACAGATCCAGTAGTTTAAATTTGTTTTGTGGCATTTTTTTTTTCTTTTCTTTTTGTTAAGCACATTTTCTGCTATTTGGTTGAAGTCTCTGATAATTATACAATGCTTTGTTTACTTTTCTTTGTTTTCAAAAAATTTTTCTTTTAAGTATTTAATGACTTTCTTTTCTAATTCGTGATCATTTGGTACTTAATATATCATTACAATTTTGATACTGACTTACTTAAAAAACATCATAGCTAACAAAATATATGGACAGATCTTTTTCACCTTTGCAACATGGTTTTTCCACTTGCTATTTATAATTTCCCTATTCCGAATCCTTTTACTTTACTGTTACCAAAACCCATGATAATCTTTGACCTTTTTAAGCATCAGCTTTCCTTCTTTTTCTGACAAATTTGTTTCTACCAAACCTAAGATATCTATATTTGTTTCCTCCATATATTCTATCACAAAGTTCAAATTACCTCTATTTGTCTTGATTCTATTAATATTATATGTCCTAATACTTAAAACTTCAAGCTGGCTTTTTTTCTCTACAATACCTTCTTTTGTACTACTTTTATACTATAGTACTTCTATGTTTCTAAAGACACCTGTGGTGCCTCTCAGAAGCAATTGGGGGCCCTTTCCTTGCAATATCTTTTCTCTTTTGCTAAAAGTCCTTTTAGAATTTCTTCAAAAAGACTTGTTTGGTTAAGGCTCTCATTTTCTAACTTTTTTTCTTTCTTAGCATTTGGTTCTTGGGGTTTTCTTTTCTGTTCCTGTCCTCTTGTTTTACTTTCTTTTCTTTTTCTATCATTGCCATGTGAAAGTTTGGGTAGCTGTCTTTCTTTGGAGTTTCTTTCTTTAGCTTTGGGACCGTTACTGTTTTCATCTGTTAAACTTTCCTTTTACTTATTGCTATTCGAGTTGCTTTCTAATTTCCAAAACAGCTTTGTATTATAATAGCTAATATTGCACTTTGTAGCTTTAACTTTCTCCTTAATTGATTTGAAGTATACATTTGCCAAGCTCTTTGGGTTCCATTACTATTGATTAGAATATGCACTGCCATAACTCCAAGTTTCTTGAGTTAACGAAACAGGAATACTTTCTGTGCATAATACGACAAATTTTTAATTGTGGCTTTAAATTTGGCTCTTTCTGCTAGAACTTTAAGGCAATTATTCCCTTTTGTTATTCTTGACACCTTTCTATTAGATGTAGGTATTACCTATATATTTTCAAGTAGTTTCCTTTTTTTCCTGCTATAAAACTGAATTGAGACTAATACCGTCTTGTTTTTTGCTTTAATATTCTATCCTTTCACTTTTATCTTTCCATATTTTCTTAATATACCAGTAACTTCTTTTGTAGTATAGTACAATGGGATGTTTTACAAAGTGTATTCTCATACCATATCTGCCTGTTCATTAAGCTGCAAATCCTCATTTACACTTGTATCAGGGGCTCACGTAATAGTAACTTTGCTTAAATTTTGAACACTTTCTACAGATGCATTCTCTTTGTTTGAGCACAGATTCACCACAGGTACCCTTTTTCAAGTTTTTTGTGTTGAATTAGTTTTCTTCTTTTTGTTGAATTGATAAATTCCACTTTTTTCGCTTTTATTGATATTTCAATTATATTTGAAATTTGTCTTTTTAATTCCTTTGTGCCATATTCTAAGTGGTCTCCTTCTTGTATTGTTAGTGCAATTATTTTATTAATGGCGCTTTTGAATTCAGGTAATTCCATTTTTTTTCTAAACTTTTTGTTTTGGACTCAACAAGTTGTTTTTTTTCTTGTATGGCTCCAAGTTGTTTTTACTCTATAATTTCATATGCCTGTTTAATAATGTAAACTGTACCTGAATATGTAATACTGAGTAGACTAGTGACTTGTTTGTTTTTTTCTAGGATGAGTTTTTCTTGGCTTATAGTGATTTTGATAATTTTACTTTCTGGTCTTCTAAAAAGATTCTTAAATTTATTCAGAAATTCTATGATGTTCTACTTATGTAGATTCCAGTTATACTATTGATCTTGTTTCAAATTTTCTGTTTTTGATATTCCAATTTTTGCTAAATGATACGTGTCTGCTTTTTGATTATAGTAACCAGTCTGTAATTTGTTTATCTTGCTATAGGTTGTTCTAAATCTGATTTGTATATATATTTGTTTGTTTACTTGTTTACTTCTAGTTTTGGACCTAGTGATAGGCAGTACAGGGTCTAGCCTAATTCCCCAATTTTCCTTAGTTTGAGACTGACTTGTAAAGTTTTTAAAGAGTTTGGGTTTTCCAAGCTTGTTGGTGTGTTGGAGTATTATTCTACTAAGTGACTCTAAGTGGGTTTTCAATATTTCTTTTTCTTTAATCACTTTTTGTATGTTTCTTTAAAGTCTATCTATGAGTTTCTTGCGGTTTTAATAAAATTTTTCCATAATCGTTTGTGTATAGAGGCTCAGCAAGAAGAGTTCTTTTCTGTCCAGTATAGTTATTTTCAGATTTTACGATTATTGAAAAATTAAATATAATATTTAATAGTAAATAATTTTTGATTTACTGGACCAAATTTGATAATTCAAATACCAAAATGATCTTCAACAAGAGGATTCTAGTGAGCCTAAAATCATTAAAATCCAATTACAGAATCTTGTAATCAAATAGATTTGTGTTACTATAAAAGTTCTATAATTTATTAAATAATTATAATTTATTTATAGTAACACAAATTTATTCTGATATTATAATTCTGTAATTGGATTTTAACGATTTTGGGCTTAATAGAATCCTCTTGTTAAGAGGATTATATTGGTCAAAATTGGCTTAGTAGATCAGAAGTAGGAATTGGAACCATCTAAAATTTTTCTTAATTGTTTAATTGTTTAATCGTTTAATTTGGCCGGCATTAAATAATTCTAGCCCACGACCAACATAATTTTGCCTGAAACTATAGAGCAATTTTAAATAGTTAAACGGTTCCAATCCCTAATAAGAAGTTATTAACAATTAAAAATTAATTTTAATTGTTAATCACTTCTGATCTATTGGGCAATTTTGATGATTTAACTACCAAAATGATATGAAAAGATTTTAGCAAGCCCAGTCGTTAAAATCAAATCAAGGATCATAAAATCAGAATAAATTTGTGTTACTATAAGTGGGTTATAATTATTTAATAAATTATAGAACTTTTATAGTAATACAAATCTATTCTGATCACAGGATTTTGTAATTAGATTTTTATAATTTTGGACTTGCTAGAATCCTCTTATTGAGAGAATCATTTTGGTAGTTAAATCATTAAATTTGGTCCAGTAGATCAAAAGTAATTAATTATTAAATATTATTAATAAATTGATAAGTTTGGTTAAAATTAATTTTGCAACTTTGGCCAAAATTATGAAATTCTGGCTGGAATTACACCTGATATTTTAGCTGATCAACCTAGCCATCCAAAAATTAGCTGATTTCTGGAACTCCCTTACAAGTTCTGCAACTTGTACACCTAAGCTGTTTATTTGATCAATTTAAGATTATATGATCTATTCTATAGCAATAACAGCATTTATTGTTTGAGCAGTTTTTATATTGGTAGGTTTTTGAGGACCCCAAAATATACATAGATAGGTAAGGTGACTTTTAAATTTTTTATTAATTGCTATGCATGACTTTTTTATAATATCAGTATGCAAATTTTATTTTTTACAATAAAAAAAAAATTAAAAAAATACGCAAATAAAATTCTAACCTTATTAATTATAGTATAAAAATTTTATATAAGCTATAGTGATATATAAAATTATATAATTTTTTAGTAGTAGCATGTTATTTTTTTAAAAAAAAATTTCACATATATAAACTTGTATATTAATTGATAATCCATTTCCGAATAAAAGAAAATATATAACCATATATAGTAAATCGTAATGCACATGACTATGAGATTTATTATGATCAAATATGCCATTTCATATAAACAATAGTTTTGTTTACATTAGTTGGCAAATCATTTTACAGCAATATCTCTGCATCTACTAAACAGATTTTAATAATATTACTATATTAGAATTGGAAAATGATGCTCTACAAGTTTATTTAGAAATTGAAAATATATTTACTTAGTAGAAAAATGTCTTTACTTTGTCGTGAAGTGGCATTTGTAGCTTAGCAATTTTATATAGTAAATCATATAGATCTGCACACCGCAATTTACTATGTACAGCCCACTCATTCGAAAACAGATTATTAATTAAATTCAAACAGGTTTTGTATATACGTACTAAGGCTCTTTGCATATGCTAGCACTTGCAGAGCCTAGTAAGGACCCCGAAATATACATAAATAGGGCAGGTTAATTATAAGATTACTAAAAAGGAAAGATCTGTAGAAAAACTTTAAAAATAAACAAAAAATTACTATAAATAGAAAAGATCTGCATAAAAACTCTTAAAAATAAGCAAACTTATACCTGACCTATCTATGTATATTTTGGGGTTCTGCCTAGTATATATATACATATGCTATATACCGTACCCCTTGTTTTAATCCAAAAACATAAAAATGCCTTTATACCTTTTATCATACCAAAAGATAAAATTTTTAGTTCTAAAAATAAGCTACCCCACGATCAATAATTGTTGCTATATAGTAAAGTCTAAATTTTACTAAGCAAATTAATTAAAGTCACATAAGTAAACTTATTCAGAAGATCAATAATTGATTAACTAAAAATCATTTTATAAGTTACCTCTGATTTTTTGTGTTCAAAATCAGCCAAAAAAGTAGCTTATTTTTGGGAACATACAGTAATAATATATTTATTTATTGTTATAAATTTACTTTTTAGAGATTTGTTTATTTATTTATTTATTTTTGTTTTTTTGAAAAATCGATTCTTATTCCAAAATACTGCGCATGCGTGTACTTAATTTTATTATTGTTTTGGTTTAAAAAATGAGGTGGCTAAGATCAAAACAAAGGGGTAGCATATTTTTAGACCAAATTTATGCCTAAAAATATACAAATTAAACTTTTACATGTAGAATTTTGATAACAAATATGCAATTTAATTAAAAATCTAACCTTTTTAATAATTTTTTAAAATAATAGCATATTTAAATCTTACTTCATTTAATTTGTTTATAATAGCGATGCATTCTCTGACCTAACCTATCTATGTATATTTCGGGGGTTTTGAACCACAAGTTTTACAATAGGGTGGCTTTTTAGTATGAGTTGGGGGCCGATAAACAGTCTATTCTTTCTTTTTTTCAAAGGATGTGATAAAGAAAGTATAAGCTTCATAAGGAGTTAAAAATTCTTTCTTATAGAGCTCCAAATCTTTAGAGTAGTGCAGGTAGAATGTTTTTTTGAGGCCTAATTTTGTTAATAAGAGGTATTCAAATAATTTTTTTCCTTTCTAGTGCATAGTATACTAGCAGGTTTTCCAATTATAGATTGCTTCTACTTTTCTAAACCAATCATTTTCAAGTAACAAAGACTAAGAAGTAGTAGGCACTATTTTAATATTAATAGGAATAGTACTGGAATAGTCTTCTGAATTTTAACTATAAGTTGTGAATGATTCCTAGGGGTCTGAACGTATTTTAGTAGCAGCAACAATTAAACTTTGGGATGGTTCTTTAATTTTAAGTCCTAATTCCTTAACAATATTGTGACAATTATGCTAACAAATGCTCTACTATTAATGATAGCTGAATAGGTTCTATCTTTTATATCAACATAATATTTAACAAGTGTAATATGTATAGCTAGTTGTGGTTTATTATTTTTATAGTTCAATTTAGTAATGTAGTTGATAAAAGCAGTACAAATGGTAATTGTCCAAAAAGTTTTTTCAGGTTCTGGGTTTAAATTTAGATTTGGTTTTATCAACTATATTTATATTGCTATAGGACCCTAATAATTTATATAAGGTTATATTTGAAAAATTGCTAATAGAGGCACATTTTTTTAAAAAAATTCATATTTGAAAAGTAGATATTGAAGAAAAAGATTATATTTGAAACAGCTAAATAGCAAAAAAAGGTATACAGTACACTTTTTATATATCGTTAGCAAGTTACTAGAAAGAGAATTAAAAATACATATTTTATATTGTAATAAATTGATCGACATAATTTTAAAAATCTTACACAGTAGGCCAATCATTTAGCGTAAATGTTACCTCATAATTATTTTTAAAATCTGGCAGATTTATTTGTATCAAATGATCCGAATCTTTTATATAACTGCTGCGTACATACATTATTTTGCATTATTTATACAGTTTAAAGTACTTTTTTTTTTTCTTTTTTTTTTTTTTTAAAAAAAAAAAGGGGTTAAAGCTACCATAATGCTTTTATTTAGAGTAGAAATAGAATCGATGCTCGATGCTTACAAGTTTGTTTGATCATTAATCGAGCATTAATCACTTAAAACTAGACATTTTTTGAACACGAGTTTATGTTAAATGAATGTCGAAACTCATTGATTCCAATCTCTATTTAGAAAGTCTTAAAAAAAAGTTACTTTGCTACTGTAAGAATATCGAATATTCGGTACGTACATGCGTATGCCTGATACCATTAATGATGTTGCACAATTTATTGGTACTCAAAATATGTATGCACGGCTTCAACAATATAATGTGTGAATTATAAATTCGAAATGACATTTTGTTGAAAATGCAAGAATTAAAAATTCAATAACATTATAAATTTCAAATTGAAAGAAATGACATTTTGTTGAAAATGCAAGAATTAAAAATTCAATAACAAATGCATTTAAAAAGAAAACAAATTTTGTTCTTAAAAACGAATTCCTTTTTAGTAACTAATGAATTAATTAGTATGACTAAGATCGCGCCAAACACAATTGTCTAGAAGTGATCATATGAGGTCTTGCGATTTCCTTTTTTTTCCGATAGATCGTTCCCTAACCTGCCACAAAAAAAAAAAAAAAAAACAATGCGAAAACAATATCTGATATGTCATTTTATCAATTTTTTTGAATGGAATATTGTACCATTTTTACTCGTAAGAAAATTAAACATGAAAACCTTCGAAGATAGTCTGGAAAGAATTCCTTCCGACTGGAAACCATTCCTTATTAAATACAAAACCCTTAAAATATGCATCAAAAAAATTGTTCAAGAACTAAATGTTAAAGGTTTATTGCAAATTATGGCTGACAAAAACCAAAGAATTGAGTATAGTCTTGAATGTTACAAACCTGAATGTACCTTCGAAGGTTTGTTCTGAAAACAGCAAATTATAAGTTTGAATAAATAATAAAACCTTCACTTATTTTTAAATGTAGACGGCCCAGTTCATGTCCGTACATGTATTAAAGTCTGTCCAAGCTGTTACGGACAAACTTCGAAAGAATGCTTGTATGTCAAGAAATATGATTCAAGTTCATCTTCGCCGTTGAACCTTCCGAAAGATGATAATATGGCGCTAACGCCTTTAGCAGACTATGAAACACATCACATGGAAAAAAGTTTAAGCCAGTCATTATTATAACGATTTTTATATTAGTATTATTATTTCACAATGATTATAATAATTTCTAAATAATTTACAGTGTGTCACGCATCGAACCTGAAGCTGATGGAGTATTTTTTGTTACGCTTTTAAAAGAAATTTATCAATTAAATTGTCTCCAAGAACAAAATCAAGATAAATTTCTCACTAACCTACAAGAAATACAACAAATGTTGATTGAAGTGGTAAGTTTACATTGTCGAATTTAATTTCGAATCAAATACAAAGTCTATTGACATGATTTAACTACTTCAAATAGACGTCACCCTTTAAAAAAGATATATATACTTGGCGCAATATATTTCAAATTTATATGGAATATAAAATTTTCGTTGGTAATACCGAGTCCGACCGGGAAGAAAGGAGTTGGGAATTCGCTCAAAGCCAATTAACTTGTTTCATTGATAGAATTAACAATTCCCGTTTGGTAAACTTATTTTCTGGAATATTTAGAATTATTTGAAAATTGCATGTTATTTTATAAAATTTATATTTCTTGCAGATTAAAAAGCTAAATCATCCGTTATCCAAAATTGCTTATGAAAACTTAGTTAAAGTACGTACGTACATGCGATTGAACATGCAGATCACGTGACCATGTTTTTAATACATATCTCTTCTTTTTTTTACTATTTTGTCCTAATATATAGCTTAATATTAGTCTTGTTTTAATGAAAAAATTTCAGTACTTTAACCAATTGACAACGACAAAGCTTATTAAAAAGCATGATAAGAAAACAAGTCTAGTGTAAGCTTCGCTGTTAAATTAATAATAATAATTACCTTTACTAAAACTAAACTAACTAAATTGTCGGTCTTTTCAGTTCTGGCTTAATGTTCCGAGATTTAATAGAGAAGTATTTTCTCACCAAGAATCCTTTCAAATCCTTATGCTGTGCTATGGTATATATGTATATATATGAGAAATTGCATATTTTAGGGGATGGCTAAAGCCAGGTGCGTTTATATGTTTTTGATTATTTAATTAAAATTAGTAAGGGTTAGTTAGGGGTTAGGGTTAGGGCTTGGCTTATAAGTAAAATTGTCTTCCTGACATTTTTTATTAATGCTCCTAGACAGGTTTAGACGCTCGTTTTTTGTATTTTCGGCGTTTTTCACTTTTTTTCTTTGTTTTTGTCTCGTCGGGCTGATCCGTAAAGATCAAATTTTACGATTTGATTGGCTTTCTATCACGTGAACGCACCTGGCTTTAGACGACCCCGTTCAATAATTCCATGGTTTTAATATTGTTTATTAGAAAACTTGGACATTTGTCTGATGAATTTCTTGGACCTTTACTTCCCAATAGAAGTTCACAAAAAACAAAAAGACGATGATCGAGAACGAGTTGCCGAAGAAATGGAAGCTCTGACAGGCTTAAGAATCGAAGAAAGACAATCATGTGTATTGTTATAAACGTTAAATACACTCTACGCTGGGATAAAGTATCAATTTTGAAAAACTCAATTTCATTTTCTTTATTATAATATTTTTAACTGTATTTTTGGTATATATGCACTATTTTTTTCTATAACACTAAATTTGTACTCGTGTCATGTGATCACATTATTTATCATATCGATACTGCTGGGTATTTTTTATTTATGAACCAAAATCTTATTTCACACATTAGCCCATGTAAAATTAATTAATTGGTTTTCATGACCCCAGGGTCAAATTTTGGAAACTTTTAAAGAAAAAGTCGGCTGGCCGTATCTGTTTTGAAGCTCCATGTTATGAAAACCAAGAAATTAAATTTGTATGGCATTATATACATCTATATATATATTTGCTTTTATTTATATTTATATGGTTTATTATTTTAAGATTATATATTATGATATATATATGTACAGTATGTAATTCTATGCGTATCTTTTATTTTTATCTATACGATATTACTGTAAATGGGGGTTTTTAAAATGAATTTTATTTTAAATTTACAGTTCAAATAAATTTATCATTATTTAAGAATTTAAAATGAGTTGGGCGTAAAACTTTATAATTTAAATCGGGCCAGGCCAGGCCTAAAAAACTAAGACGTGCAAGTTTCCTACCCCACAATAACTAAATGATACAGTATTTAAGTTACATTTAGGTTCGTACGTATGTCCATATTTATCAATGATCATAATGCATTCTCGATATAATATTCCATGGTACGTACATACTGTACGTACTTACGTGCAAGGTTTAGTTATCTATTATTCGTATCACCGAGAATCCGGAAAAACATTGATTGGCCGGAGTGTAGCGATGGACCCTTAATTTCTATGCAAAGTGATACAAAAATTACCTTCCTGATGTGCTCCAATTGTAAAAATCTTGACAAATTTTACTTTTTTGATATACTTGCATATATATGATGTAAATCTTATCAGAAATGGAATTTGGAGATTTTTTGTCTGTCCGCACGTAATGTTACCAACATATGCATATTAACGCGTTTGTGTAATATGATGAACATCATATGATGAGCTCCGGACATATAATGCTACGCATTAGCCTAGTTNGAAATGACATTTTGTTGAAAATGCAAGAATTAAAAATTCAATAACAAATGCATTTAAAAAGAAAACAAATTTTGTTCTTAAAAACGAATTCCTTTTTAGTAACTAATGAATTAATTAGTATGACTAAGATCGCGCCAAACACAATTGTCTAGAAGTGATCATATGAGGTCTTGCGATTTCCTTTTTTTTCCGATAGATCGTTCCCTAACCTGCCACAAAAAAAAAAAAAAAAAACAATGCGAAAACAATATCTGATATGTCATTTTATCAATTTTTTTGAATGGAATATTGTACCATTTTTACTCGTAAGAAAATTAAACATGAAAACCTTCGAAGATAGTCTGGAAAGAATTCCTTCCGACTGGAAACCATTCCTTATTAAATACAAAACCCTTAAAATATGCATCAAAAAAATTGTTCAAGAACTAAATGTTAAAGGTTTATTGCAAATTATGGCTGACAAAAACCAAAGAATTGAGTATAGTCTTGAATGTTACAAACCTGAATGTACCTTCGAAGGTTTGTTCTGAAAACAGCAAATTATAAGTTTGAATAAATAATAAAACCTTCACTTATTTTTAAATGTAGACGGCCCAGTTCATGTCCGTACATGTATTAAAGTCTGTCCAAGCTGTTACGGACAAACTTCGAAAGAATGCTTGTATGTCAAGAAATATGATTCAAGTTCATCTTCGCCGTTGAACCTTCCGAAAGATGATAATATGGCGCTAACGCCTTTAGCAGACTATGAAACACATCACATGGAAAAAAGTTTAAGCCAGTCATTATTATAACGATTTTTATATTAGTATTATTATTTCACAATGATTATAATAATTTCTAAATAATTTACAGTGTGTCACGCATCGAACCTGAAGCTGATGGAGTATTTTTTGTTACGCTTTTAAAAGAAATTTATCAATTAAATTGTCTCCAAGAACAAAATCAAGATAAATTTCTCACTAACCTACAAGAAATACAACAAATGTTGATTGAAGTGGTAAGTTTACATTGTCGAATTTAATTTCGAATCAAATACAAAGTCTATTGACATGATTTAACTACTTCAAATAGACGTCACCCTTTAAAAAAGATATATATACTTGGCGCAATATATTTCAAATTTATATGGAATATAAAATTTTCGTTGGTAATACCGAGTCCGACCGGGAAGAAAGGAGTTGGGAATTCGCTCAAAGCCAATTAACTTGTTTCATTGATAGAATTAACAATTCCCGTTTGGTAAACTTATTTTCTGGAATATTTAGAATTATTTGAAAATTGCATGTTATTTTATAAAATTTATATTTCTTGCAGATTAAAAAGCTAAATCATCCGTTATCCAAAATTGCTTATGAAAACTTCGTTAAAGTACGTACGTACATGCGATTGAACATGCAGATCACGTGACCATGTTTTTAATACATATCTCTTCTTTTTTTTTACTATTTTGTCCTAATATATAGCTTAATATTAGTCTTGTTTTAATGAAAAAATTTCAGTACTTTAACCAATTGACAACGACAAAGCTTATTAAAAAGCATGATAAGAAAACAAGTCTAGTGTAAGCTTCGCTGTTAAATTAATAATAATTACCTTTACTAAAACTAAACTAACTAAATTGTCGGTCTTTTTCAGTTCTGGCTCAATGTTCCGAGATTTAATAGAGAAGTATTTTCTCACCAAGAATACTTTCAAATCCTTATGCTGTGCTATGGTATATATGTATATATATGAGAAATTGTTTATTTTAGTAATATTTTGCTAATATGACTAATATAATAGGAGCAATTAACAACCATTATTCCTCAAATCGACGACTACAATTGCCCCATCTGCTTAAGTAATTTTTTTTAAATCTTTGTATTTCATACAAGAATTTTGAAAGATTTTTGAAATATATCAACATTAATTATTTCAATAGATATCGCCTGGAAACCTATTCGTCTTTGTTGTTCACACGTATTTTGTGTTCGCTGTCTGGTCAAATCCGTACGTAAAGGCATGCGTAATTGTCCAATTTGTCGGGCAAAGGATGCTGTATATAATGCAGATCAAAGTAAGTACAAAACATCTGTCAATTATTTAGCTATAAAAACATTATTTTTTTCTGTTAGTTCAATAATTCCATGGTTTTAATATTGTTTATTAGAAAACTTGGACATTTGTCTGATGAATTTCTTGGACCTTTACTTCCCAATAGAAGTTCACAAAAAACAAAAGGACGATGATCGAGAACGAGTTGCCGAAGAAATGGAAGCTCTGACAGGCTTAAGAATCGAAGAAAGACAATCATGTGTATTGTTATAAACGTTAAATACACTCTACGCTGGGATAAAGTATCAAATTTGAAAAACTCAATTCATTTTCTTTATTATAATATTTTTAACTGTATTTTTGGTATATATGCACTATTTTTTTCTATAACACTAAATTTGTACTCGTGTCATGTGATCACATTATTTATCATATCGATACTGCTGGGTATTTTTTATTTATGAACCAAAATCTTATTTCACACATTAGCCCATGTAAAATTAATTAATTGGTTTTCATGACCCCAGGGTCAAATTTTGGAAACTTTTAAAGAAAAAGTCGGCTGGCCGTATCTGTTTTGAAGCTCCATGTTATGAAAACCAAGAAATTAAATTTGTATGGCATTATATACATCTATATATATATTTGCTTTTATTTATATTTATATGGTTTATTATTTTAAGATTATATATTATGATATATATATGTACAGTATGTAATTCTATGCGTATCTTTTATTTTTATCTATACGATATTACTGTAAATGGGGGTTTTTAAAATGAATTTTATTTTAAATTTACAGTTCAAATAAATTTATCATTATTTAAGAATTTAAAATGAGTTGGGCGTAAAACTTTATAATTTAAATCGGGCCAGGCCAGGCCTAAAAAACTAAGACGTGCAAGTTTCCTACCCCACAATAACTAAATGATACAGTATTTAAGTTACATTTAGGTTCGTACGTATGTCCATATTTATCAATGATCATAATGCATTCTCGATATAATATTCCATGGTACGTACATACTGTACGTACTTACGTGCAAGGTTTAGTTATCTATTATTCGTATCACCGAGAATCCGGAAAAACATTGATTGGCCGGAGTGTAGCGATGGACCCTTAATTTCTATGCAAAGTGATACAAAAATTACCTTCCTGATGTGCTCCAATTGTAAAAATCTTGACAAATTTTACTTTTTTGATATACTTGCATATATATGATGTAAATCTTATCAGAAATGGAATTTGGAAATTTTTTGTCAGTCAGAACGAGTGTCTATATTTGTGCTTTAATGTTACCAACATATGCATATTAACGCGTTTGTGTAATATGATGAACATCATATGATGAGCTCCGGACATATAATGCTACGCATTAGCCTAGTTTACATCGATTTACAGTAACACCTTCATAAGTGTACACTCTATTTAAGTGCGCACCCTCTCTATATATCTGGCGAAACGAGTATCCCTTATGTCAAGAGAATTCTAGGTTACAAATAGGGATGGGTACCGTTATTCGTTTAACCGTCTTTAACCGATTATTTATATTATATGGACATGAGCTTATTAATTTACATAGATAAAAAAAAAATCCGACCCGCCGACTGGAATTTTAGACACAATGTAGAATTAACTTTGCGTGGCCTAATATAAGATAATTCAATTGGTCCAATTGTATAGATATTTGATTTTAATTATATTGCTGTATTGGTTAGATTTTTTTTTTTGTGAAAAATTTTTTTTTCTTAATTTTGTCGATCAAACCTCCCGTGACATGCGCTATCTGCTATCAAATCAGATGTGCGGATTTGCATATACAAACGTTAAAAACGCGCAGCAATTCATAACTTTGTTTACATTTTGTATTGTTTTTTTTTTTTTAATATCTTTTTTTTCTCTTACTCTTTTTTTTTCTATCAGTTTTTTTTTACAAGAAATCAAGGCTGTCTCTCAAAGTTGACACAAATATAAGTCAACACGAAGTTTGACGTTGAAGCTTACCAAGAAAATTCGCAACGAAAATGCCTCTCCTACGATATAAGAAGTCAATACGAAGTCTTTACCTAGATAAAAAGACGTTTAAGAGGTTAGTGTTCCTATGAACCTGAACTGAACTTAGGTCAAGTTCAGGTTCAGGTTCAGTATTGAACCTGAACCTGAACATTTTTTAAAACATGTTCAGGTTCAGGTTCAGTATTGAA
>QKWP01001897.1:0-16127 GCA_003550325.1 Gigaspora rosea
AGAAATAAATATCTGATTTTTGAGTGTATTCCTTACCAGTTGTATATAGTTACAATGTAAAAAAAGTATGCCGAACAAAAGCAAAAATTTGCACAGGTAGCCTAAAGAACAGGAAATTAATTAATATAATTCTTGTAATAAAAAAGGACGGCTAACTGGAAAGCCAACTTCCTAATCTCTTTTTTCTCGCTTATATTTGGGTGATAATTTGGATCTCGGTATTTGCCATGACAACTTTTCTTGAACTTGGTAATCGCATTTTTCCATTGGACTCTAACAAAAAAAAAAGCATAATAATAATAATAATAATAAAAGAAACAATTAAATAAATTATTAATCACCATCTCCAATTGTTAAAAGCATTTAGCATGTTAGATAACACATTAATGTGCTAGAGTAACCCATTAACGTGTCGTCTATTAAATCTAAATGTATATATATAAATAGAAACGGAATCTAAGTGGATTCGGAATTATTATATAAATCAGCATTTGGAGGTTGATTTTATCATATGCACACCCATACCTAGTCTTAATTTAACTAGAAAATTCTGAATCTACTAAATTCCATTTCCACTTACAATATTATAAACGAATGAATTCGACTTCAATAAAGGGAGATACAAAAAGAGAAGTTCCCCAATTTTACTTAAAGAAAAATAAAGGAAGTAAGCTAGTGTAGGCTAAAAAGCTTTATTCGAGTAAATCAAAAAATTATCTTCTAGTTATTAGAGTTAAATCAGTGAAATGTATACCTCACCCTCCTTAATAGTTACAATGTGAAAAGGTATGCCTAATCAAAAGCAAGAATTTGCACATAAATTCTTGTAATAATAAAAAAAAATAAACCAATTAAATAATAATTTAATTTAATTAAAAAATTTTTACTGATTTCGAATAAGTATAAAAGTAACCGTCGAATCTCAACTTTTTGAAAAGTGCTATAAATAAATCTTAGTGAGGGTTTCTTGAAAAGTGTTTGACTCATACTTTTCTACTATTTGATCAAGTTCATTGTTTTTGAGATTCCAAAAAGTCGGTAAAGTGTTTGTAAAGTGCTTCTGCTAATCCTTTTCTATCTTCTGATCCGGGTCATTTTCTCTATTAAGAAAAGTTTTTAAGGTATTTGATCTATATTGATCTTCTTTAACAGAGGACGTATAAAAAGTTAAAGAATACTATAATACATTTTAAAAAAATTTTATTATGTGAAACCATAAATTGTTAATTAATGATATGGTTTTTTATAGTAAGGGTTACTTTAAAAAATTTTTTTATGTTGTGTAACTCAGTGATCTTCAAGCCAATCAAATCGAATGTCCACCATGCTAATAATAATAATTAATTATTTGCATAACATGAAAAATCTGTATTTTAAAAATTAATTATACAGTATTTGCACTTAATAAACTTGGTGACTACATTAATCACAAAAGGTAATTATACTTTTAGAAATTCCAGCTTGAAATATTATATTCTTTAATAGTAGGATTTAATTACTAATTTGAATAAGATCAGCACTATAGCTATATTACAGTGTTGTTAAAAGACCGGCTAGAAGGGTTACTGGAACATATAGGTTCCAGTGAAAGTTGTTACTAGACCCTTCCAGTTACGTTTTTTTTACCACTAGATGGAAGTTCTAGTGAGGTTCAGTGAGGTCCAGTAGGGTCTAGTACTGGTCCAGTGAATCCAGCAAGTCAAAAAAAATTCGTTAAAGTCTGCTTGATACATAAGTATTGAGGCAGATTTTGTCTAAATCAATTCAGACTCGATTATGTGACAGACTTTTATGATCATATGTTCAATTGATTAATCGATCGATGATCAATTAAGGGATGTAAATATAAGAGTAAGGTACAGTACTATTTAAATAAGTATGAAGTAATCGTTGTATAATTGTTCAAAGTATATTTTAGTATTGTTAAGGTTCGTAAGTAAAATAGACTTCAGACCTGATTTTAGTTCTGGTTATATCGACCCTTTCTCCCTACTTAGTAAGTTTTCCAAAGTGGCCTGTTGGAATGATAGTCATATGGAAGCAAGGGTCAGGTGGTATATAATTTAGATGTTAGTCATTCATATAGATTTAGTGAATGCATTTTATGACCTGCAGGCAGTATACAAAATAATACAGTGATGACCTGTTAGTACAACAGTTATAAAAAAAATTACATGATGCTAAAAAGCTACGTAGGCTGCTTGTATTTTCATAGTATAACCCAGAAATAGACAAAACAAAAGCTATCAAATAAAATTGATAAAAATTTGTTTATACACATGTATTAGATATGTATCTGTTAAAAATATATTTTTTTTATTGATAAACTTTGTCATGTTTGAATAAAAAAATTTCAACATTACTAACTCCCTAACTATTTAATAAATAGTAATTATATTAATATCTTTTTTAATATAAAAATTTTAGTGAAATTTAAGACCTGTCGTAATTAAGAACATTATGTTTGCATTTGAATTTCTAATCGTTTTATGTTTGTAATTTTCAGGATTTTGACCTTTAAATTTTTTTATTTGAGAATATAAATCAAATTTTTTCTATATATTGAATATTTATTGATTTCCAGAACTCTGTTTTTATCTTTTGAAATGGTATTAAATCTGTATTTCCAGCTAATACTATGCTAATTTCTTTTGTATAAGTTTCGTTGCGTGCAAAATTTTGTTGTATCCATATAAAAGGTTTATTAATTTTTTTGTTATTTATAATTAAAATACTTATTTAAAGAATGAATAATACTAATACTTCTTGCCAAAGTGCAAAAAGATGATCTATGCTGGCTTGATAGAAATAGAATATTGGGTCAAATCCAGCTAAATTTGAATAATCCATATGACCTCCAGGACCACTGAAAATTATATGAAAAGCATTATAAGTTGATCCAAGAGATGCAAAATGTGATTATCCAACTAGTGATGCCACTGAAATTGATTTTTGAAAAAGGCCTATTTCGCCTTCATTAGAGAAAATTAAAATTTTTTATAAGAAAGAGCAAATAAAATTTATATAGATATGTTTTTATAATTTCATCTATTCAAAAAAAGTATCAAATAATTTCGTCTTTCAAGTAAAATAGGTCAAAAACAATTTCGTTTTCAAATTTTAATTTCGGGTTTTAGAACCTGAAATAATTTCGTTCTCATGTATATCCAACAATTTCTAAAGGAGCTGGATGATCTGAAATATATCACTTTTTGTATATCATAAATAATTTTTAAATTTTTTAAGTCAATTAAGATTATTAATTTTATACTAATGCAAAAATTATATATATAAACATTGTACTGTAGCTGCTGATTTATGTTTTTAATTGAATATGAGCTAAATAGTTTCAGAATCATCTTTAAGTTAGTTCAAAATTCTTTACCAATTTGAGTGAATTTAGAATTTCGAATAAAAAATTAAAAATTATTAAATTCATTAAATAATTTTTATAAAATATTTAATAAGGTAATCGACAATAGGATCAGGTGTTTAATTAATAAGTATTTAAAAGGGGTGGGTCAACCTGCAGGCTAACTCACCTGATGTGTCACTACCTAACCTGAGTCACCCACACACCCCAATATCACATGTATACAATAACTTAATTTTTATTCGTATTTTAATTAGCTAATATTGTATTGGTTTTAGTGAAATAATCCCTTTAAGTAAAAACTTCACTGGAACCACTGGAACATTGGAATTATCTGGACATCCAGTGAAGTTCCAGCTTCCAGTCAACAACATTGAGCTTTATTATTACTATATATAAAATTGGTGATAAAACAAATATATAAACAATATATTAGTAAATCTGATTATGACCCTTATAAAAAAGTTTTTTTTGTACTAAGTAAATATAATTTTTTAATATAAGTAAAGTTGTAGAGCAGGTTCTTGTACATCTACTGGTAAAATTTCATTAAAATCGGACCTGTAGATAAGAAAATATAAGTAAAAACGATTTTAAAATTCTTTAAATCATATAAAATTTTACAGTTTTACTAAATCACACCACTGGTATTCAACGCCAGTATCAGAAATTAGATATCTACCCATCAAAAATTCACCCAATGTGATCAGTACCAAAATTCTTTCAAGTTCATTTATGTTAGGTTAGGGTTAGGGTGAGTGCTCAGTTAGGGTTTGGGTTTATGTTGTTATATAATAAAATCGCTCAAGAAAAACTTTTCTTTAGTTAAAAAAAGTGGTTTCTTATGCAAACTTTTGAGAAGTAAGCTTTTTTTGACAAAAGAAACGTTTGTTTTAAATTTTTTGATCGTGTTATGTTATGCCAAATTATGACACATGATTTTCCGACCTACTTTCCGATGATGTTCTGATTTAATTTCTGACACTGACGTTGAACGCCAGTGGTGGCTTTAGTAAAACCGAAATTTTTATATGCAGGCCTGTTTCAGATTTTGTACTATGTTTGTTTATATATTTGTTTTGCCCCAATTCTAAATATAAAAATATTGCTGATCTTATCTGGATTGGCAATTAAATTATTTAAACTAGGACGGATGGATAAAATTATTAAATTAGCATGATAGGCAATTTCCAAACTTTCTTTGCTTATTTTAACAGGACATAATAATATAAATGATAGCAATTTGGTTTAATCCTACTAAATCACAATTTTTGTGTCCCTGATTTTAGATACCAAAATATTTTGAAAATGAAAAATAATTTTGTCTAAAACTTTGTTTTTTGCCAGGCACTTGATTTAAAGTTCAATTCAGTCATAGGAATGCTAGATTAAACCTGAACATGTTCATGAACTTTTGAACTGAGCCTGAACTGAACCTGAACCAATACTGAACTGAACTTGAACTAAATATGAACTTGACTTAAAAGTTCAATATTGAACCTGAACTGAACATAAACTTGACTTAAAAGTTCAATATTGAATCTGAACTGAACATGAACTTAACTTAAAAGTTCAATATTGAATATGACTAAACTGAACCTGAACCTGAACTTGACCAAAGTTCAGTTTAGTTCAGGTTCATAAGAACACTAAATTTGGTTAAAAAGTTTTCACGAATGAAATTTAAGAAGCTGTATGTGTAGCCTATTGTTCAAAAAGTACAGAATAGGTATACCTAAACTTTTTGACTTCTATCATTATCAAATTGGTGATTTAGATTTAATAATACAACATGGTGGGTGCAATATTATACAATGGTGTCTTAAACTAAGTATACAGCAATACATCATACCACAACAGTTTGATCCATTGCTTGGTATGAGAAATATGGAAAGAACCAAATTTTTACATCAGATGTCATGTTCAATTGAAAAAGTGTTATCAGGGTGCTATAGCATCAAGATCTCAAAGGAGTAAAGGACGTAGTCATGATTCTAAAACATGGCACAATGTCATTCCTTCAATAGCTAGCGAGATCTCAATGGTGCAACTTTCTCTGGTCAAAATGATTTTTTAAATCAACTCTTAATGAAAATGAATGATATCCAAAGTAAAAGTTCCAAGTCAAAAGTAGTGATAAGTGTTTTCGGTGAAGAGTATTGTAAGAATTTTTCAAGTCATTTCTATTGCCAGGACATAAATTAATTCATTCTCATCACTGATCATCCTGATTTGTTCCCTGATGCTTATCATATAATAAACCATAATGTGTCTATCCGTTAATAGGCATGTTTGCCGATAAAGCAGTAGGATGGTTAATGAATAGTCGAGAAGCTTATGACACGTGACTTGATCATTAATTATTGTTTTCACTGGCGGATGGAATGTTATAGCCCTTAGGTTATCATTCAGAAACGTCCATGTTGATTATAGGTTGGCCATCTTTTGGAGATAATCAAATTATATCTCATTTTGGAACGTTTAAGAGTAAAGGGTACTATTTTAAAATTATATATAAACTTAATGATAAATTTTTTTTATATTTAATTTTATAAAAAATTATAATAAATAAACTAATCATATTTTAAGCCAAGTTTGTAGAGCAGGGTTTTCTGATTCTAATGATAGTAAAATCATTAAAATTGGTTAAAAACTTAGTAAGATATGAAATTTTAAAGATTGGGTATTAAAATTTAATAAAAAACTAACTTATAAATTTACGTAAATTGACCAATCAGCATTAGCAATTTTGTGCAACCCAGAAAATTTTTGGCCAACCCAGAAAAACTTTATGATATATACAAGTATATTTTTTTAAAATATAATAATAGTTCAAAATTTTACCATAATAGATAAATTGTTTTATTTATATTTTGTAAAATTTTAATAAAAATTAGTTGTAATTTAAAAAAGTTTTATTAGTAACATATATCAATTTTATATGAAAATTTCAAAATACCATATAAAAACTATATAAAAATGATTTACGTACCCTCTACCCTTAAATATTTGTGAACAAATACATGGCTTATGAATGGTTATCAGTTACACATATAGTAAAAGGTGATTGGACAATATGGGCAGGTAAATACCCTGGTGGTGTTTATGTTAATAAAGGAAGATATATTGAGTTTGATAGGAACCAAATGTACACATTAGCAGAACTAGAGTCAGGGAAAGGCGTTAAAAGTAGATTTTTACTGTAGATAGTCATCCTATTTATAATAAAAGTCTTACATCTATACCTCTAGTTACAAGTTTGGTCCAGTTACCATTTAGAAGAGAATTTTTAGAACCTTATATATATTAGTATCTCTTGCGAAAATAAATAAATACACTAAAGTGTCAAAATTTGAAAACTCTCTAATATTCCCAAATGTTCTGCCTAAATCATTGTTTTTTAATAAAAAGAAGTATATAGCATATAATAATGTATTTCGTCATTTTTCGTCTTTGCCTAGCTCAACAACATTAAATGCCAAGGAATTGGTTATTTTTCAAAATAGTTTTAGACAAGGACTACCAGGCTATTACTACATCTTCAATGGAAATGTTCGAAAGGGCATTTGCCAATGAATTTTCTTATAGAGACAATTTTACTTTTTTGAGGGAGTTTATATTGGTCAAACGTATAAAACATCCTATGATGGCACGGCGTCTAACGGCAGTTTTACATTCAATTCCAGCTCGGTGTAATGAAGATTACCAGTTATTACCATATAATGAGGTGACTCCTTCATAGTTGTCACAGTGTAGCAGGCTTATATGTATTTTCGGCCTTAGGACCCAAGGAGTAAAATTCTCTCATGCCCTGGTTCAATACGGTGAAAAGTATCAGGAGTTACAACCTAGAAAATAACAAGATAGCTATTTTATTTCATGACACGATGCCTGATAATGATTATACATGTGGTATATATATTCCTTATCAACAGGCTTTAAAAGAGTTGAACAAGAAACATTTGATAGAGTTTTTCGAAGGGATGCCTTATCGGATACTGGGTGCTAATTGCATCATGCTTGTCCAATATATTGTTAATACGATCACTGTGGGGTACGATCACTGGGTATTTTACTATATGAATATATATCAGGCTATATCTTCTTATACCTCCTGAAGAGAGAACATTAGGGTAGTGACAAATATTACGTAATATTTTTTTACTATACCCTCTACCCCCCTCCCCCCACATAAGATAAATTTGATTGGCTGTTATAAATTTATATATCTAACGTAAGACAATTAGTGACCCCCCTCCCCTCCAGGATATTACGTAATATTTGTCACTACCCTTAAAGGTTTCATAGATTATTATTTTCGTTCAAATTATAAGCAACTTGAAGCATCATAGTGTTAAATGATATATGGCAATCTTTAGAACAAGTTTATCCAGCCATACAATTCCAGAGTTTGAACAAATTAAAAAACCAAAATCTCTTTTTTATGATTTTTTTACCTATTACACTTTCCTTGAAGAGGTACCAAAAACATACACGGAGTATAGAGATAATAGAAAAACGGGTTGGTACCCTATGATAATTCTTGTTCGACAAAAATACGTTCTTTTTATTGGGTCGTCAAAGCGGAGCAGAATCACGTATCATCTGACTGATCAAATTATAGAAATTTTATAAAGCAAAACAATAAAGAAAGCGAAAACCTGAAAAAAAAATACAAAAAAACGGCAGTCTAAACCTACCTTGGTGGATCAATTAAAAACGTTGGGGAGGCAATTTTGCTTATATATAATTATCTAAAAAATTTACCTAACCCTAAAGTTAATTCAATAAAATATATTATAAGAAACTGCACCGCTTTAGACTGGTAAAAAAATATATAAGAACATCGATCATAACCTTAAAATACTAAGGCACGAATGAAATTCTTGGTGGATACAATCCACTTAAATGGGATAAAAATCATAATGGTCAAATGAGATATAATAAAAGCTTTATTTTCTCATTAAACAAATATTTTGTTGAATCCGTTTTAAGTTGTGTAAAAATACCAAAACATGCACTTTTATGTTTATTCTCTTTATGGGCCTACTTTTGTTGATCTTGGCATATATAGCAATTTCAATCACGCTAAACAATGTTTTTATTAACGACGTTCATATAGAAAAAAAAACTTGTTTATTTCACAATTAGAATTACTTTGTAAAAATTTTAATGAATCTATTATCCAAAATATAAAATTATGTACCGATACTTTTTAGATTTTTAAATTCGTGAATATTTTAAATACAGTATATATATTAAAATAACTAATATATCTATACCGGTATACAGTATTTATTATTAAATCATTGTTTAAAAATTTTATTTATATATTAAACTAAGAATTTACAAAAATTACATACGATAATAAAAACTTTATTTAAAATATAATAAAAAGAATATAATTATAACTAATTTATTGTCAATTTAAAATTACATAATCAATTACAATCGATCTAATTAATTTTAATTAACTAATCTTAACTAACATTGTCGTTATTTAATTATTATTAAATAAATCGATCCCTAAAAAAAAAAAAAATAGAGCATGAGTATTTGAAATGACCAGTGCCTTATAAAGGACCTAAGAGTATGGCATGTCGACTATGGGTAAGTAACGGAAGGGCGTCTACGACACTCTAAAAGAGTTGCTCAACCTCTAACTAGAGTATTTCCAGTGGGCAAACATTTATAACGGTCGGTGCCGTGCGTTTCGCCAGACTGGGGTATACTACCGCCATAGTAGCTTAGACCCTAGAAGCGATACTCCGTTATTTTATAACATAATTGAGATCAAATACTCTTACTCACCTTAAACTTAAATAGCACCTACAAATATCGTCGACGTTTATTCGAAAAAACATTAAAGTGAATAAAAAGAAAGTGAAGTGAATATAAAAAAATGGAGTAAAAAACGAAAGTAAAAGGTGAAGTAAAAAGCAAAAATAAAAGTAAGTAAAAAGCGAAAGTAAAAATGAAAATATATAGTGAAAATAAAAAGCGAAATGAAAAATGTAAATAAAAAAGTGAAAATAACAAGTGGAAAAAAAAGGATGCATTTATTAAAAATCTATTGTTTGAGATCTGCAACCACGCTAGAAATATACGGTACACGTATTGATAAAAATCTATTGTTTTGGGATCTGCAACCGCGTTAAAAATATACAGATTAAAATCTATTGTTTTGAAATCTGCAACCACGTTAAAAATATACATGTGTTAGTGATTAAATCAAATATGTACTGTATATGTAAATTATTCTGGCCAACATTAAGAAATTAAAACTAAATACAGCAATACAGGAAAATTCCGGTTGGAATGCATCGGAATCCTAGTTGGCAGGGCCGGAAATGATCAATTTTGCCCAGGATCACTAAAAATTTTATTAATGAAATCGTAGCCGTTCATTAAGTGATAATTTTGCTATAGAGCCTATTAACCACTAGGGCTAAATGCCGACCTAAATCCAACCAGGAATTTTTGGGATTGCCCTTTAAATAACCTAAACTAAGTCAGCAAAAATATAACATTTTGCAAAAAATTTTGACAGTTACCGGTAAATACTTGATCAAGTTAATTATTGTGACAAATTAAAATGAAATCGGAAATCGGATTAAAATGAAATTTTTCTATTTTTTAAACAAAATTTTAAAATATTTTAGGTGACATTTTTTAGGGTTTTTTTAGCATTAGGGTTAGGGTTTAGGGTTAGGGTTATTAATAAACGAGTATATGTGGGTTTTATAAGCTTTAAAGGTGAGCAAGAGAGGTCCCCAGTTTCATTTTAATCTGATTTCATTTTAATCTGCGACAATCATTTATCGGATATATATATCTGATATATCTGATATATATCTGATCTTTGATCGTTTAAGTGTGTTTGACTGTCAAATTAGGGTAGCTGCGCGCGCAGTCACGCTAAAACCAGGAACGTTGTTAATTTGCTCAACTGGTTATCAATTTATAAACGTTTCACTTGGAACAAGACACACTGAAACAACTTTCAGGCGTAAAGTATCTTTACTACACGCTTCTCTTCTCTTTATTCATTACAGTCAAAAGATTAACTTTTGCTCTTTCTATTTATATTAATTCTGCGATTACAATATATTGTATAACACTTATAATTCTCTAATTTTACTTTTTTCATTGTAATAAAATAAACTCTTAAATTCTACTAATAGAATCGTCTTTGTTACGGTGATCGATGATCACAATACCGTTGCCCAACATTATAATCTTGTCATAATTCTGGTTGACTATATTACCAAATAAGCCGTTCGAATTTATTTTCATTCTATCTTTGCACTTTTCGCTTTGTTATACATTTCGTATTACAGTCAGACCTCTTTAAATGCATATCATTGGGACCAAATTTTTGGAGGTATGCATTAAAAGAACAATAAGGAAAAATGCATTTATAGAGGTTTGGTATATATTTGGGCCAGAAAACTGATATGCATTTAAGGAGGTTATGCACTTAGAGGGGATGCATTTAGAAAGGTCCGACTGTAAATCATTAACAATCACTTTATAAACAACTTAGTTCATAGACAATTAATTTACAGACAAGATTATTCTACAGACGGTTACAATTAAAATTCACAGACAAAATTATTTTGTTGACAATATATTTAGCCAACAATTTCTTCATAAATTTTTACCATAAATTCTCGAAACAACGTCCATGCCCGCTATTTCGAGAATTTACGGTAAATTTAAACTTAATTCTAACGACAATGACTAGAATTAATTTGTCTGTGAAGTCTGATATCATTGAAATAACTGCCAATAAAACAAACTTGTTTGTGAATAATCGATTGTAAAATAATCTTACCTGTAATTAAATTCTCTGCGAACTAAGTTGTCGAATGCTACTGCAGTACTGAATAGAATATTAAGTAAAAACTCAATAAAATCGAAATAGATCACAATAAATACAATTTGAATCTTGAGGCAGTCTGATAGCGATAGAGAATATTTTACCTGATTTCGTTCCACTATATGATACATATTACTGCGTTCTCAGAATAACACAAATACCAAATCTGGTGTTACGATCAGCTGGGAGAGCTTGATGACATTGGGCCGGTTTAGTTCGATCATGAACAAATTGTGATTAAGGTTAAATGGAAATGAGTCAAATCTAAAATATAATCGAAATACAATTTGATTATCGACTGAAGCCTTTCTTTATCTAATTGATACTTTCTATCCCCTAACTCGTTTTTCTTTACTGGCTTTGCACCTTCTAAGAACAATGCAGCGAATTCAAGAGAAGGATTATCTTTTGTGATACAAAAAACAGTATAATCTGGTTTTCGTGATTCGTCTGAGCCGATAAGTTGAGAAAGTGAATTGGAGGTGCTGGACACAAATTAATATAATATATTATAAGGAAGTCTAAATTTAACACTAAAGAAATGAATTGATTACTTCTGAGAGATTAATTGAGCAAAGTCTGCAACAGTGGCATCTATCTGAGGGTATAACATCTGCAACCAAGTTGCTTCGTTAATTTCTTTTAGATTTTGTTTCTGACACTTGTCAATTAATTTAAATCTAAATAAAATTTGTTAGTACAAGAATTACATTAAATGAATCCAAAATATATATACTTACAGTTCCTCGGCACTATTCTTAAAAAAACGTTCATCGACTCCCTTCAAGTCTGGTCGTGTTATTTCTTCAATTTCATTATCCCAAATGTTGTCTACCAACTTTCAACTCCTTCAGAAGGGTTGAGCATCAAATTAAAATTAAAAAGTGCATCGAAGTCATCCTTAGCTCGTACATAAGTATGCAGAGGAATTAGATATTTAATGGCATGCCATGATTTAAGAGGATGGTTAGGAGGGAGGTCTACTAAATTCGGTTTAAAATTGCATCATGGCAATTATTAATAATTTCTTGGTCTATTAGCTTGGTTTTGTTGTTTACGGTAGTAATTTCGTAGAATTGGTCATTTGACTTCAGTTTCTATCAAGTATAATATTTGTTAAATAAAATTTCGTGGATTAAAATTATGCAAGTTTATACCTTGAATATTGTCACAAAAATGATTATACATATCTTCTTTTTTTTGCTTCATAATTTGTTCAACATTTTCTAACAAATTAAGAAATTGATCTGTGTTTTTAAGCCCAGAATTCCACTGGCCCAAGTTATGCCAAAAAAATTTAACTTTAAAGTTTGCCTAAACAAAAGATAAGTACAGTATATTAATAATTGAATAAATATTTTTTTTTGTTTATACTCGATATTAAGCAAAAGCTCATAATTAACAAGTCTTTATTATAAGTAAAGGAATAAAGACTAAAGGAACCAGTTTCCTGTGAAACCTTTAGCTCAATAACTCCACCTATATTCTGAGATGAAAAGAAATACCTAGTTTAAGTTATTTCCTTTCTACCATGGCAATATATACACACTAATATAATTATTGTATAATTAACAAGTCTTTATTATAAGTAAAGGAATAAAGACTAAAGGAACCAGTTTCCCATGAAACCTTTAGCTCAATAACTCTACCTATATTCTGAGATGGAAAGAAAAATACCTAGTTTAAGTTATTTCCTTTCCATCATGGCAATGTATATAAGTAAAGGAATAAAGACTAAAGGAACCAGTTTCCTGTGAAACCTTTAGCTCAATAACTCCACCTATATTCCGAGATGGAAAGAAATACCTAGTTTAAATTATTTCCTTTTCATCATAACAATGTATACACACTAATATAATCATTGCTTGAATTTTTCAACAATAAGAAATATGTTACATATACCTCTGGTTCTTTAAATGTGTTCTTTTCTTTAACCGCTTGTACTAATTTGTCAGCGATTTTTGATGTCCACGTATCTTTAGCACCTTGTTCATACCAACGAATGGTATTTTCTGGTGTCAAAATTAATTTTAAAGACTCTTTATCGGATAGTTTTACAAGAAAATTGGATGAATAGATGTAGGTTACAACTAAATACTGATGCATGTGTAAAGAAAGACTAAAGAGAAATATATATATAATTAAAAATCATTATGCAATAATAACTATTCAATCGAAATTAATATACCGAATATTTTTCTAAGGGCAAATTCTCTATATAGGTGTTCCAAAATCAAACAATTTAGGATTAAGTTCAAATTTGAATGATGCATCCTTCAGAGAAAAAAAAATTAGAAAAGATAAACGAATACGTAATAATAATATATTTTAATTATAAATTTAATAATTACCAATTTATTGTTGCTTTCAAGGCTGTCTTTATCACATATTGAACGTAAACCCAAGAAAAATTCATAAACTTTCAATTCAATTCAAAGATTTACAGCTTAGGAATATTTTACGGAACAAGTAAGTTATCATTGATGATTGACAGAAAAAAGGGTCATTTAAACCAATTATACATAGGAACCAGGGACGATGATATGTTGTGCTTCACAAAATATCACAAAAATCACAAAATTTTGTGAAAATTACAAAATTTGTGTAGTTCTGCCACAAAATTTCACAAAATTCGATAAATTGGCATGTTTTCACATAGTTCCGCCACAAAATTTCACAAAATTCGATAGATTGGCATGTTTTCACATAATTTCATGGAAGGTCCCCGAAATTCCTGGTCGGAATGCATTGGAATCCTGGTTGGTAGGGCCAAATTTTGCCTAGGATCATTAAAAAATTTACTAATAAAATTGTAGTCATTCACTAAGTGAAACATGCCCAGCTGATAATTTTGCTATAGAACTTACTAACTAGTAGGGCTAAATGCCGACCTAAACAATTATCAATGATGTATTTCAAAATCGATCCACAACAAATCACAAAATTTACTATATATGCACAAAATTGCACAAAATTGTTTCAAATTGATCACAAAAAATCACAAAATTTACCTTATCCCACCACAAAATTTACCTTATTCCACCACAAAAAATCATCGTTCCTGATAGGAACCGCATGCAGACACGTGATTTTGAACCAATCATGGCACAGGATCAGATGTAACATGAAAACAAAACAAAAACAGCTGGCTTTTTCAAAAATCGTTTATAACACAAAATTTGGCTTACACAACCACCTTCTGCGTCTTAACAAAAAAATTTCTTGCAAAATTTTGCTATATATAAGGCTCTTGCTAATGTCGTTCGAACGCTCACCTTTACCCTAATATTGAAAGTTAACTTTTTAATCGAAAAATGCAATGACGTGTCACGATTTTTTTTCGGCCAATAGAATTTTAGCGCATATCATCACGTGCCTGCAGAAATTTTATGCGGTTCCTATGTATAATTTTTAAAATTAAAACATGACACCTTATATGAACGCAGGGACGATGATTTTCTGCAAAATGCAGAATGCCGCAGAATTCGCAGAATTCGCAGAAATTGGATTTTATCGCAGAATTGACCTAAAATTTGACCAGGATCAATCAATTGCGAGCTTTGGCGGAGAGTTTCGGAAGGATAGATAATTAATTAACACAAAATACGAGCAGAATATTCCAATTTTTGAGTGCAGAAACAGGTTTTTGTTGCAGAAATTTGCTAAAATTTTATTTTGCAGTTAATCGCAGAAATTATGTGAATGTAATCGATGCTCAACAATCATGTGAGTTAAAATGGCCCTTACCAGGGACGATGATTTTTTGTGGTGGGATAACGTAAATTTTGTGGTGGGATAAGGTAAATTTTGTGATTTTTTGAGAAACAATTTTGTGTAAAATTTGTGGATCAATTTGAAGAGCTAATATGAATTTTATAAAATTTTGTGCCGACAGATAAAATATTTTTTATTTGTACTGTAAAAAGTTCTATATAAAAAAATGAAAAAACTATTGCTATATAAAATATATAAAAATCCCAGTTTCTATATAAAAAATTTCTATAATAATTCAATCCCGGTTAAAATACATCATAGATAATTGTTTGAGTGATTCTTTAGATAAACTTTGACATTATCTAAAAGAGTACTATATAAAGAAAAGCTAAGAGCAATCCTCAAAATTCCTGGTGGGATTTAGGTCAGCATTTAGTCCTACTAGTTAGTAAGTTCTATAGCAAAATTATCAGTTAGATACTTTTCACTTAATGAACGGCTACGATTTTATTAGTATAAATTTTTAATGATCCTGGGCAAAATTGATCATCTCCGGCCCTACCGACCAGGATTCCGATGCATTCCGACCAGCAATTTCAGGGACCTTCTATAAAATTATGTGAAAACAAGCCAATTTATCGAATTTTGTGATTTTCACAAAATTTCGTGATTTTTGTGATATTTTGTGAAGAAAAACCTTAGCCTAGACCCGGGTTTGTGTTAATAATATATACCTCATAGAGGTTTATATTAACAATTTTTTTTATTTTAGACCCAAATTTTACATATGCACAGTGACCCTCATGATCAGCCAGTGATTGGCGATCATATATAAATTTTTTTTCATGCACCATATGATAATCAATTTTTTGTTGTTTTGTTGTTTCGCTTCGCTTTTGTTTCATTTTTCTGCTTACTAAATTTTTTTTTTTAGCTTGTCGCCTGCTTTTTTTCTTGAAGGTTTTTTTTCTTTTTTTTTTTGTTTCCTTTTTTCTTGTCTTCTTGTCTTTCGTCTTTAACTAATACTTCTTTTTCTACAAGGTCACCAGAGTTTCATGATTTCTAGGGCTTCGTCGCTAGAATGGTATAACGGCAATCAAGATTAGCAATTAAGTTACGAAAGTTAGACTACCGAAAACCAAATACAAGCATTACGTC
>QKWP01001897.1:17103-50619 GCA_003550325.1 Gigaspora rosea
TTTTTTGTTTTTTTTTTTATTTTTTTGTTTCAAATTAACTTTTTTTAATTCATAATTCAGATATGCATTTCATCGTTAACGATTAGTCATCGTCGTTGGAGTCGTCGTAATTGGAGTGGATTGGGGTCATTGAAATTGGATCTGTAGAGTTGTTGGAGTCGATGCCAATTTTTCTTAATCGTTTGGTGCCTTACAAAAAACCTAATTGTTTAGGTTCCGGAGTAAAGTATGGTCACAAGGCTAAACTTCAAGGAATTGACGGAAGGGCACCGTGGGAGTTTTTTGCTTGCTTTAGTTTAGTGCTATAGTGTAGATTTTATATTCTATCTCTGTATTACGATTATTTTTTTTAATAAATTTTGAATATATATTTTTATTTTTAATATTTTTTTTAATTTTTTTTTTTTATTAATTAAATAAATACGAAGTTTTATGTAATTTTTTTTGATGATTGAACTATCAGGCACATGACCGAATTTGATTGGCCGCCCAATTGATATTTGTCATGTGATTAAATTTGATTGGTTAGATATGGGTCTAGGATTAAATTAATTGTCTTAATGTAGACCTCTTTGGGGTTTAGGTTATTAGTGTAAACCCCGGGTTTAGGATAAGATTACCCTTTTGTGAAACACAACATATGGGTATGCGCAGATGTTGGTTTAACGTCTGCCTATAACCTACCGTAAGTTGGGAAAAACTCATTACCAACTCATTACCAACTCATTATCAACCCGCTTTTCAAGCTTTTGATAGGTAAGAAGATGCGATTTTTTTTTCTAGAAAGAACGATTGTTGTGATATTTTTAAATACATCAAAATAATCAAAATCTAATTACAAATGAGTCCGATCAGCCCATATGTGGAAGTGTGGACAGTCAAGCAACATCAGAGAACGGAAAGCAATTGTTTGATATTTTCTATACAAAAAGGGCATGCCTATAGGCACGAGAGGCATGCCTTAACTCACGGCATGCCCTCAGAGGCATGCCTAATTTTGTACCCGTGCCTAGAACCCTATAGTGAAGATAAATTTGGTTTTATATTGATTTTGTGACTATAGAGAAGGTGACTATAGAGAGGTTTGACTGTATATAACTGTAATATAATATTTAAATAATTTTAGAATTAGAATTATCTTAAACATTAAGTTATTAATAAATTAAAATATTTTTTATTTATACTATATACTCTATACAGTATATAACTGTTATAATATTTTAATTTATTTTTTCTTTTGTAATCTAATTAGTCAATTATTATATAAGTTATACTGGTTTTTATTTATACGCAGTATGATATTAAATATAGAGTAACTACTAGAGTGCAAAAAAAAAAAAACCCCCCGGTTTATTTTTGAACTTTTAAAGCTATAAAAACAATATTATATAATTGGTGCTTAAACCGAAATTAAAAATATATAATTTCAGAATTAGTATGAAAAACTCACTTTTAGCAAATGAATCGAGCCGGGCCAGGCCTAGGCCCGACTCGCCTGGCTTTAAAGACTTGCTACTCCAGCAGCAGACATATTAGAGATGCTTAAAATGAATTTATCATACTATCAGAAGATAATCAATTTAACTTGGTGTTTTATTTATACAAATATAAAATCTGGAATTGAAATTTCATTTAACATAATCTTTAATCACAAAACCCCTCTCGAAGAGGTTTTCTAGTCAACTTACACATATTTTTAGATAAACTTTAATGGGCGGTATCTAGTGATATGGTGATCGGAATTAGACGTTTTTGGTACCATTCGATTCGTCTCGATGAGACGAATCGAACGGTGCCCAATATATCACGAGATATTCATCATAAAACTTAATTGCATCTAGTTAGAATAACCTTGATAATTTAATCATATTCTTTGAAAAATTATAAAATTTTGTCACATACTTGAAGATCGCACATAATCGAAAACATATATTTTCACATACTTGATGATCGCACATAACACAGAAAATCATCGTCTCATTGTCTCTGAGCTACAGTGTATATATACATATATATATACTGTATTTAAAATTTAAAAAATTAGATTATATATATCTTTTTAATTATTAATAAACCAACTTTATTTTTTATTTTTTTGGGTATACCAACTTACCAACTTGTTTTGTGGTAAGAAATGATTTACCGGTAATATAAATTCTAACATGATAGCTGATGTTGCACATATGTTAAAAAAGTAGATTCACTGTCATGAGTTTTTGAATACAGGAATACAGTGAACAATCCAGTAATCTTTTATACATCTCATAAACAAAACCTGATTGTAAATCATAAACATAATCAGTTGATAATATTTATCGGAAGAATGCGGTGTCGACTAAACACCTTAGCAATGTGATTCTTGATTTTTTATGTACACGATTTTTGTTTCTTAATATAATCCAAATCAGGTAGGTATACAGGGACAACATACATACAGCATTACTTTTTCACAAACTTCGTTATACAATACTTTAGAATCATTACAAAGAATCATTACTACTGTATATTATTATTTGGATCGTAACAAACATAATTTCAGGAAATATTGAACTGAATGTGTGGTGAAACTTTGTCTATTATAAAAGAATATTACTGTAGTTCAACTCTTTTTTTCCAAGTTTTCTTGATATTTAAAGGTTAAGTACTATATTTAGAAAATAAAATTTTCAATAATAGTACAGCAAATACAGTACTGTACCTAAATCATAAATATGCATTGTGTAATTATCAGTTATTACAGTATTACAACATATCAAATAAGTCACATGAACATGGGTAAAAAAAGATTTACAGTTTAATTTTTCTTCAGCATTTGCCACCAAAAAAGTTCGGGGCATGACAGCATGATGGGGAACTTTGAATCACGTTATATTACGTTAGATTGTATAATCAAAAGATAACTCTTACTTAATTGGCGCCAATTCTGCAATTCAGTACTGAGAATTCAATTTTTTACCTTCTAAAAAGTTCTAAAAATTGATATATTTCTACAAGTATTGTAATACAAGTTTTTAATTGTTTCAAACTTTAAGTCAAACATAGGATCTATTATGCAGTGTGATTGTTTATAAAAATTACACATTGTCGAATCTTCAAGTGCCACGTCCCTCAATTACCTTTAAATCATATATGTACTAGTTTTCGGCATGTGAAGATTTTCAAGCTAGTTTTCTGATCTAAGAATGATTTACTTCGTCATCAGTTGACAGCTTTTGGCGATTAATTTCATCATTATTACTACATTTGAAAATTTGAGAGGCGTACAGATGATTTATTCTAACTTCATAATACACTGATCAAAAATAGCTACTAATATTTCCTCTTTTAGTGTAAAAGCCTTCCTAAGAAGTTATTTTCACTCGTTTTTTTCTATGAAACTCTAGCACGGTTACATTTCATAGTAAGTAATTCTTTGTCCCAGAAATAAATAAATTGGGTGTGGCTGTTTAGCTAAAAAGAAATAAATCCCGCTAATTTTTTATCTTGTTAAAAAAAAAAAAATACATAATATTTGTTTGATTAAAGAATAAAAAAAAAAATAATCATGACTGATTTTATTGAAGACGTAAAACATAATATTGACCTGGAAAATAATGAGCAACCGTCTAACCACGAAAGAGATGCCCCAAATTCTGGTTTTGCTGAAAATTCGACAAACAATCCCGCGGAGAACGTTATCACTGAGGAGTCCGCGAACGGTTACTCTGTAAACGAAGAAAAGGAAGAAAAAGGTGAACCTCCTTCTCCTCCTACTGAGAAAGAAGCTTTAAAAACTGATAGATCGACTGAGAAAACTATAGATTTTAATAGTGATATTAATGATATTAATGATAAGGTTAACACAACGACAAAAAGAAGAAAAGTCGTTGAAAGTATGTATAAAATTCTTTAGTTACACTATCATTATAATTAAAAAATTTTTTTTTTTTGTCCTGATTTATCTTGTTATATGATTATCACATTTATTAGATCCATTCGTTGGCATAATTCCCACAGGTAATCTGCGTTCTATTAGCATAGCTTAATTGTGTGTCACGTTTCTCAATTGATCACTTAATGTCCAACTTGATTCTCGATTTTTTTTTGATCTGCTTCCAGCACAATATCTTGTCTACTGGGAAAATCCTGTGCACTCTGGTTCTATCTTGGCTGGCGCTTTTGCCTTTTATATCGTTAACTCTTACCTTTCATTACCAGACATTTTATGCTATTTGACGTTTTACGCATTAGTTCTCAATTTGATGCATGTTCTTGGAAGAGAGCAACTACAAAAGTTGTTGAACAAAGATGCTAAAAACCCATTTGAGTATGTTTTTTTTTGATATCTGAATATGATCTTTTGTAAATTAAAAAAAAATTCATTTAAAAAAAATTCATTTACAAAATGTATTAACATTTATTTTCAGAACTTTCTTGAGTGAAACCCCGTATTACATTGATCGTAGTTCTGCCGACAAATATGTTAATATTTGTATCAATGGCATCAATTATTTGCTGTTGGAAGGTCAACAAATTGCTCTAATCGATGATCCGTTGAGATCTTTTAAGGTAATCATTTATATCATTATTTCATTTGTGGTGACAAATTTTTAATAATCTTGTTACTTTTTTTTTTTAGTATATCATAATGTTTTATGTAACTTGGAGTATGATGTCATGGATGAGCCTCCAATCCTTTATTATAACCGGTAAAATTCTTGTTTATTATTTGTTCTTGTTCAATTTGTTGGAACATTTTACGTCTGATTGTGGCTTAATTTGATATTATTTCCCTGTTTTATATAGCCGTTATTCTCGGGTTTACTCTTCCAAAAGCTTATTTGAGTAATAAGACTTTCGTTGATCAAAAATTGGATCATGGGCGTAAAATTGGAAATGAGAAATGGCAGCAGTATGTTTCTTTCATATTCTTAATTTATCGTATTTTTATAGTTTATATATTTTATATATATTTTAATTTTTTTTATTTTTTTGAACTCTACCTATATTATAGTTATTCTTCCCTTGCTATAAAACATACACAGCGTTATGCCGATCAAGCTAAACCTTATATTGCTAAAGCAGGCTTGCTTCCCAACGATAAAAAGCACTCTGAGAAAGTTACGAAAGAAGAATAATTCATTGGTGTTGATGTCTGTGTATTTGAAATATGCAAACTTGCGTTGTTGCCATTAGTCTTTTTAGTTGTTGGTTGAATGATGATTGATAGTCAAATTAGTTGCTCAAAAAAAAAAAAAAAAAAAAAAAAATATAGTAACCTTGTTTGTAAATAACCACCTCTTTTTTTTCTCCATTGCTTATTCGGATGGGTGTGTTGGGAAAAATCAAAAAAAAAAATTTGTAGAAATGTATATTCCTTTTTTTTTTTTTTTTTTATTTTTTTTTTTTTTTACTTACATATTCTCATTAAATCTTATAGTCTTATCATTCATTATTATTCATTATTAATCTTTATAAATAAAAAATTGCGGTATTGATTATCAAGAGAGGTTATTTTATATCTTTCCTATTATGAATATCATTTACTGTAAAATCTCAAAATAACGAATATCTGATATGGGCGTTATTTTGAGTCATAAGCGAATTATACTTAATTCAAAATCGCTGAGATTTTTACCGTAAAGAGTATAGTGTAAGAAAAAAAAAAAAAATCAGTAAAAGCCCGGCTAACAACCGTCAATGTTAATTTATTCAGAAAAATTTTATAATACATTGATACTTTTGCAAATAATATTTATTGAATAAATTTTAATAAGATAAAATTTATATAAAAAATGTCCTTTATTTAACTATTATCCAAAATTAACTGTTAATAAACAATTAATATACAATACAATTAGAAATAAATATATATATATATAAGATTTAAATTTTTAATTTGGTTATATCGATATTTTGATTATGATCAAAATTTAGTTACAGCTGAAAAAAAAAAAAAAAAGAGTTCAAAATTGAAAAGTAATAAAATTTAAAGTCATAGGGGTAACAACTTTTGCAATCTTTAATAGATTTAATATGAACATTCGTTATGTACTTGACTCAATTTAAGCTCCGTATATCCAATTCAAGATATTTCGTTCTGAATATTTTAGTTCGTTATAGACAAGGTTCGGGTACTCGATATATAGAGGCTAAGACTTGTTCATCCTTGGTGGTTCTCTTAGTCTATCGTTTTCGTCTTTCGAATATTCCATTTCTGTATAAACTTTTAACCATGAAGATCCACTTTCATTTCTCAATTCTTCGATTTTTCGTCTATAATCTTCTCCAAGTGCAATAATCTCTGTTTCATTACGTGATGGTAACTTAGGTACCATGGAAGGCTGCGAATCCGTGGAATTTTGGCGGAATTTAAGTGATTTCTTTTTCTTTATTTGTGCTGGGTCATTTTCCGCAGCAACTGCTTTCTCAATTTCTACGAGTCTATGTTTTGACATCATTCTCCCAGGTTTTTGTTTGGTTTTCTTCTTTTTACTTTTTCCGGATTTTGAACTTTTAATCGACATTACATCTGACCCAGTATCAGTTCCGCTATGATTTTCTTCTTCAAAATCAAGATTAACAACTCTACGGTGTTTACTACTTTTAGGTACTTTTAAACGAGAGTTCAAATCATCAGGACTGGTAGACAAAACTGATTCATGACCTGAACTAGCCGAAATAGCTGAAAGTGCTTCAGGAGTCTTTTCAGATGAAGGTTTGGGATTGACTGTAATATAACGACGTTCATTATAACTAGGACCTGAACCATCCAACATAATTTCTTTATCTTTTTCACGAAAGAGTGAAAAAATATTGACTCTGTAGGATTGCTAATGATATGTAATAGGTGAATAAACAAATAAATAAATAAATCGACAAAAGTTTGATGCACCAAATATAATAAGATAATATGCATATTCTTGCTAACCAATCCTATTTATCGAATTCAACAATATTTAATTTTAGTCAATTATATAATTTAATATTTTCAACAAACCTGAAATTTCGTGAACGGATTGCCTTCAACAAATATCTGTTTTATCCCATGAAGTTCGGACATGCGTCCAATTTCTGCCCAATCTGTTAATCGATTATCTCTAACATCAACATATTCTAAAGACCATAATCGTTCTAATCCACATAGATTTTCTATACGGTTGTTACGCAAGTCCAATTTGGTAACATTACTAAGAATTTGATGAATATTGTTTATTGTTTCAATCATGTTGTTACTAAGATTTACATATTGCAAGTCGTTAAGACATGATAGACCGGATGGAACTGCGAGTAACAAATTATCTGATAAATCCATGCAAACACATTTAGTAATATAGGCAAAAGGTTCAGTGGCAACAAAAGTGAGAGAATTATCTGAAAGACTGAGTTGTTTCAATTGTCTCCAAATCCTTAGTGGTAAAAGTGAATTTTCATCTAAATCTTTAAATTTTGTAATCGTTCGGTCTGATTCCTCCTTTTTATCTTCATTCTCATCGGTTTTAATATCTTTTCTATTTCTCCTCTTTAGACCGTCAACCACAGCATCAATAAATATTTCTGAAATATCGTCAACTGTACACTTTTGTATAGACAAGTATTCTAATCTCTCTTGTAATATATCCCATCCATCAAACATTTTTGGGGATAATCCATAAATTTCTAAATGTGTCAAACATTTAAATATTGTCATGGACAACATGGTTCCTATTGGCAATTCACTAGAGCCACCTATTTTTTTATGTGTAACGATTGAAAGCTTTAAACCAGAAAGCTTAGTGAATGCACGATATATATATAATATTTCTTCTTTTATTGGAACATTATCATTTTTTTGTGCTGCAGCAGCCCACCCTGTCCATCCAGTGAATAATGACAAAGAAGACATAGCGGAAGATATTGAACTGACAGAATTCGCTGATGTAACTGATGCTGTTTCATCTCTTAAGTCGATATCAAGAATGTCATCGTCATTACACTTGAAATCGGTTGTTACTTCAAAAGCACCAACATCAAGCCCCAAATCACTAAATTTAGTTAATAGATAATATAAATGTTGAGGATCAAGGGTGATCAAAATTGCTTTTTGACTTGATGAAAACTCTGGTGTAGACGGAGCTGTTGATGCTGTTAAAGCGGCCGGTTTCAGGTAAGAGCTAGTTAATGCCGTAGTAAAAGACCATACATTTGCCATTGAAAAATTGGAACCATCGCTATTAGACCTTCTATGACCTACTACTTGAGATGAGGGTAAGGATGAACTATGTGCAAATATCCTTCGTGCATTTGAACGAAGGTATTGTGCCAAAGTACGAATATACTGTTCTCCTGTTATGTCTGAACTCATATTAACGAAAAGAAGTTTCTTTTTACTATTATATTAGTTTTAAAAATTAATTATATAAAGAAATGTCGGATTTTTAAACCATATACAGTATTTGTGCAAAACGTTTTTTATACTACTACTGCAGCATTGTGATATGTGATTGGATAGAATAAGATCAAAAATTTGATCAAACCAATCAAACGTATATCCACCGATTTGATTTTTAGGGGTCTTTTTTGATAAACCATTACACAAAGAATAACAAACGAAACATTCAAATAAAATAGTTTTTTGGTCTCTATATGAGATAAATACAGAAATAAGCAAAAAAAAAATATTAAAAAGAACAGCTACTCCAAGCTGTAAAAGGCACTAGTTGTTGAAGCGTTCGGGTATTTTTTGGGTTGTATAATGGGTAAGGGTACTGTAAGGGTATATTCGGATGCAATTTTCAGGAAAACCACCTTTTTTAACTTACTGTTAACTAATAATTAAACAGTACAGTAGAAACTCACTTTGTAATAAATTTTAACAGCAAATAATTCTCGATCATGATTGGCTAATTTGGGAGTCAAACCAAATCGGTGGATATGCTTACTACCGGTACTGCCACGGAATCACCGTTTGTTTGTTTATTTACTGTGACTTGTGTGAAAGTAGAAAATGCACCACCTTCTTGGGACTCAAACAAAGACTATAAAAACTTATGGAAAAAAAACTAATGAACGCGTCATTCCCGTTAACAAGTTAAATGATGAAATAGATATTTCAGCAGCAGGTCCACCAAAAAGCTTTGACCTACTTTTAAGGGAGCCATCGCGTCACGAATCGAAAAAACCAAAAAAAGTCTTTACAAAAGATTTTACCAAGACAAAATTTTTTACGTCTTCAGCTAAGTCCTTTTCAAATTCAACGGTGAATAAAAATGAGCAAACACACGTTAATACACCACCACGAGCTCCCATTGTGAAAAATATGTATGCGGACAGGTCAACTCCAACCAAGACAAATCATCGAATCCGTATTCCTCTTACGCAAAAGAATTTAAGTAAATATAGAAATGAAAAGCATGAGATATTAAGAGTATCAGTGTATCCTTCTCCGACAAAAGATCAGAATAAGTCTCCAACTTCATTCAACGATACTAAAGAAAACCCACCTCATGTTCCCGAAATAGACCACAGGATTGAATTTTTATCTAAAGAAATTCAAGAAATACAACTTGAAAAATCTAAGAGTAATTTAAAACCACAATTTAAAAATGATATTTATAGATCAAATAACACACATGATATAGAAGCTCCAGTGAAAATGATCTCTAAGATCGAAAGATCTTTATACAATAATAAGTCTCAAGAATCAGAAATAATGGAGCTATTGACAATATGCGAACAAACGCGAATTTATTCTTTTCAGGAATTTTTAGGATTAGAGTGAGAGATTTCGTGATTTTTTTTTTTTTTTTTTGCAAATTATCATTAGCGAATTCATTTTAATGTATAAGAAATTTTATATTGGTTATTAGTGGAATGAAAAACGTGGTTAAAATCGGAGAAGCTAGTTTTTCTGAGGTATTCGCGGGTTATGCGCCGAAATTCACAACAATAAAAACAAAATGCGTCTTCAAGATTGTCCCATTTGGACGCGGATCAGAAGTTTTGATAAATGGCGAGGAACAATGTAGCATAAAGGATATATCCCAAGAAATTAAAATAACACGCGAATTGGGGGGGAGGACTGGGCTTGACCCTTTATTGAGAGTCGGGTTCTTGCAGTTATACAGGTACACAAAGACAAAGTAACGTCACATTATTATTCCATATAACATATATTTTTGTTCTTAGTAATCAATGCAATTTAATTCATTATTAGTGCCGGTATATGTCGTGGTAAATATCCTATAGAATTACTTGATGAGTGGGATAGATGGGATTCTGAGTTTAATTCAGAGAATGATCGTCCAGGTATATATGTGATTTACAATCCGTATTTTCATCATAATTTTTCAAGAATTTTAATCATTTGGCATTAATTAAGATTATTTTGATGCCAAACAACTTTACGTGATATTTGTTGTTGAGCATGGAGGAATTTCCCTTGAAGATTTTAAGTTAAAGAATTGGGAACAAGCTTGGAGTCTACTTACTCAAGTTGGATGGGCTTTAGCTCAAGCCGAACAGGTGTGTATATAACTGTATCCAATGAGATTCATAAATTTAATTTATTATTACATATTATTAATATATAGACTGTTAATTATTTCAGTCCCTAAAATTCGAAGTAAAATATTTTTTTATAATATAGTATAAATTTACATAAATTGTGATATTACACATACACAATCATTTTAATTTCCATCTTAAAGCACAGGGACCTACATTGGGGTAATATTACAATAAAACCCACGAAAAATAAGGTTGTAACTTATGAATTACCCTCAGCGGAAATCAATGTGAATGTTCCTACATGTGGCATACGTGCTTTTATAATTGATTACACATTGTCTCGTATGCAACGCGGTTTGTATAAAAATAAATTCTATACTTATGAATTGGGTGTATTGATGCGTTTTTATTTTAATATTTATTTGACTGCAGGAGATGAGATTATTCATGTTGATTTGTTAGACGAAGGGTATTTTACAGCTCAAGGTATGTGAACTTGATTTATAATTTTTAAAAATATTTTCTAATTTATTGTATAAATTGGCAGGAGATTATCAGTTCGATATTTACCGAATGATGCGTGAAGAGACCAAGGGTAATTGGAAGTCATTTTGTCCAAAGACGAATGTATTCGTAAGTTTAATTAGTTTTAGATTTTCTTTTCTTTCGATATGTACGTTCAATTTTTAAATGCATAATGTACACTATCAGTGGTTGCATTATCTTGCGGATAAACTCTTAACTTCTAAAAAGTTGCCAAAGCCAAGGAAAACCAATGAACAATACCGATATTTCGATGCAATTACTCGGTTCAAGAAACGTGCATTACATAAAGGAGGTTACAGAAGCGCGATTGACGCGATGAAAAATGATGACTTCTGGCAGATATAAAATAAAAAATAAAAAGATGCAACCAATAAAAAAAATTTATTAAACTAATGTTACAGTCGCTATTCTTTAAATAATTATATTATATTTTCTTGTGATCATAGTGATTCATATATACGTATACTTGATCCATATCTGTTTGTCAGCCAAGTTTCAAGTATACGCAAATTATAAAGATTTGACTTATAAAAAACATCAAGAATATCACCTTTATATGAGATATGAAATGTATAAATTTCAGTAAAGGTAAATTTCGTTAAAAATATGCTAAATTTATTGATTACCTATGTAAGGAACAATTCCAATAATCACATCAATAAAAACGTGTAATAGCATTTGAGCTATGAGCGTTAGAGGTAATTCGGCGTAGAAACTTGTAAGATAGACCTGGTACATTCCCAGGAAAAGTCCTGCAATATCACCTATCATATACAATAATATTATTATAACATACGTATATTACATTATTACAAAAAAAAAAAAAAAAGGATATTTTTTCTGACATATATACCTATTATTGGAAAAAATCCTATGATAGCATCTAAACCAATTGGAACAGGAAGTAACGGGATAGAATCAAGCCTACGTACGAGTATGAATATATCAGATAATGAATTTAAATTGCAGATACACATAAATGACGACTAAATATACTGTTCAATACCATAATGCTACCATCCTAATCTTTTCATATAATATTTGGGCTTCTTGAGGTGTATGTGGACTACGCGAGGGTGGTACTGGTAGCATTGTTTCGATTTAAAGTCCGAGTGATAGGTGATATGTGGTTTTTATAATAAGTTTGCTGTGGCTATTAGACATGAAACCAATCGGAATGCTTATTTAGAATATTTAATGCATGTGTGTTTATGCAAGATAGATGTTAAGTTTACATGTGAATTTATGTAAGTTCTTTATTTTTTTTTTGTGGCTTTTCGAAAATATATATAGTAATTATTTTGAAGGTTAAATTGTTTTTGGTAAATATATACAAAACAAAATTATATTATTGCTATACTTAGTTAGTATTAGCTAATAAATTCAGTATTTTGATTATGTATATGTTTTCTAAATACATACATATAAGCGCGAAATAAGCTCGTGGGCGTTATTTCTAAAATCAGAAACCCTAAAATGAAATATGTGGCCTCGAATTAGTATTATTAGCGCCCATAGGCGTCCCAAATTAATGTGCATCTCAAATATATTCTACATAAAAAGTAAAGAAGCTAAAAGTGCTCCAAAACTAGGTTTTGTTACTAAGTAAACCTATTTTCAAGATCTATTCACATAGAGACGAAAGTAGGTTTACAATACATAGTATCAAAACTAGTTTCAAAGTATTTATTATGATTAAGGGGTACGATTCAAAAAAAATTAATAGTGCATATGGGCATACTGAAATACCGCGCAAGCTAATTAATTAACACGCAGGTAGGTAGGCGTTATTTCGCGCTTTTACGATATACAGTATATTGTAATTTGTTTTTTTTTTTTTAATTCCTATTTATAGTTAAGTTTGTTTTATACTGTAATGCAGTAAATACTATTATTATATCTTTATAATTAGGGTTGGGGGCACAGTTAAAAAAAATTGGCAAGCCTCAATGGGCATGCCTCGGCTTGAGGCATGCCCTCATATAGTCACATCAAAGGTCATTTAAAATTATTACTAAAAATCTATAACCGACCAATCTAAATACAATTCTAAAATTTTTTTTTTAATCATGCGATACACCAAAATGCGGGGATGGTAAATGACTTTAAATGACCCAAATGACTCAAATGGCAAATGGCCAGTCATTGGTCATTTCACGGCCCAAATGACTTAAGAAGGTCACTTAAACTAATACTTTTAACCAATCAAAATTGATTATTGTTCTCCGTAAAATGAAACTATCCAATAAAAATTATTATACATAATAAATAACTGATGACCTAATGACCAAATGGCCCCAGTCATTTGGAAATTTGAATGACCTCAAATGACCAGTCATTTTGAGGTCATTTGATGTCATTTGAAAAATTGGCAAATGACCAGGTCATTCACCATCCCTGCCCAAATACAAATCAACTGTAAGAATAATTATTTGTAAAATTTCTTTTTTTATATATATTTAAATTGGTTTAACATATGGGCGGATTTGATTCATATGATGATGGGTTGTTATATTGTACATTACTGATATACAATATAACAACCCATCATCATATGAATCAAATCCGCCCATATGATAAAGTAATTATGTATAACTCTCTTGTTATAGTGAACCCTCGTTGAAGTGAAAATTGATATAGTAAAGAATTTTGAATTTCCAGAATTATATTAAAACACCAACTCGATATAGTTAAGTACATATAGCATTCTTTCGTTATATGCTATTGAAGATCAGCCCTTAGGCTTCACTATAATAAGAGTGTTGCACGAATAGCATTTAATTTTAGACAATGATTTTGGTCGCCTATATCATGTGATTTGGCATGCCTTTTGTCTTTTGGGCATGCGTATAAGCATGTTCATGCCCCAACCCTACTTATAATATACATAATTTAGCTGAATTTAAATAATTTTTATACTGCCAAATTTGTTTTAATAGTATAAAATAGTATATAAAATATCAAATTATAACTGCTAAATTGATATTTTTGATTTAGTAAAATAAAATTTTTATATTGAAAAAAAAATAATTAGGTATAGATAAGCAATTTTTATTATACTGTATTATTACAAATTAATTAGAAAATTACAGTATAATACATATAGCTAATTATAACAAGTTATACATTATACAATATACAGTATACTATAACAGATAATAATTAATCTTATATTTTATTGTGCAAATTAATTCTATAGTAAATTACCAATTTCAAATTTAAAAAAGTTGTATTACTAAAATTGTTGATTATATAGTACTATTGATTATTCTAGTTAAAAAGCTTCTTTTTATTACTAACTTGACTTTTAATTAAATTCATATTACTAGTTTTGTAAACCAGTATTTAAAAAAAACATTCAATGGTTTTTCGCTAATGATTTGAACCGGTTAACGTATCTACGGTTTAACAGTTAAAAATTAAAATCAACCGGTTAATCCGATTAATACATAAACCATGATTTCAATTCAGAAATGACGACATGTCTTAACGTTAACAGTTAAGAGTTACGTCATTTAGAGTTATAAAAAAAAAATTTTTTTTTAAAAAAGTTAAATAGTAACGTCTAGTACAATAAAGCCCTCCTCTGAAATTATTTCGGCTTATGTGGTCGACTTTGTTTCGGTTTGTGTCAAAATTATTAAGGCTTATGTTGTAAATAAGCTAAATAATTTCGGCCACATATATAATTATGTCGTAACTAGTTTCGAATAAGCTGAAATAGTTAGGCTACATATATGTTTCGAATATGTGGACGTAACTTCAGTCACATGTATAAGTCTAACTATAGTTGATGATAAAATTAGTTTTAGTACGTACGTATGATTGTATTGTAATACCGTTATGTTACAATGTTCAATTTGATATGTCATTCGTAAATTTAAGAGTAACGCGTTATTTCCCGATCAATGAAATATTTTTTGATCACTTTTCGCTTGAAAAATTTCCAAATCATTGATATTGTTTATTATTAAGTAATATTATTTCAATATTTAGCTCTTAACAGTAATATGCATGAATTTTTTAAGGGTTGAATCGGATAAATAAGTATACGTTATTGTCCACGAAGTGGGCAATAACCAAAAATCAATCCCAGATCAGATGATTGGATAATGACGGAATGGCACACTGGCTGCTTCGCAGCCAGTGCCCTTCCGTCATTGTCCGATCATCTGATCTGGGATTGTTGGTTATGTCCATTTCCGCAGGTTCTTATTATACTTCTATACTATTTCTTCAAACTAAAGTTGCGTATTTCATAAAGCTTAGCTTACTACAAATTACAAATCATTTTTCGTTTTTTTTTCCTTTCTTTTCTCTCTCTCTCTCTCTTTTTTTTTTTTTTAGCCAGCGACTTTTACTCTTTTTTGTAACTAATAGTTTAAAAAACTCGTATATCATAAAAAAAGTAAAAAAAGATATATAATCAAAAAGAATTATAAAAATTCTGGATCAGCCCGAATCTGAAATCTGGGCAATAATCGAGAAGAAATAGTATAGAAGTATAAATAAAGACCTAATGTTAAGTCATATCATCTTTTGCAAATTGCGTAACATGTAACGTGTAAGTTTCAAATTTTACATTGCGTAATCTTACGACAATTTTGCTTACATAGTTATATTGAAGAAAGATCATCTAGTTGGCCAGTGAAATTACTTATTTTAAATTATAGATTTGTATGTAATGATGTAGTTAATAATAATAAAAATACGAATAATGAAATACCAGCTTTCTTTTTACTATTGTCCTTTTTTTAAAAATTATTTTAAACCATAAGTTATATTGTAATATCAGCAATGAGGATATCTATACATCATTGCAGCATTATAGGCATTATGACATGATGACATTACAGTTCAACAGACCTAGTATCGACCAAAAAAAAAATGTAGCTTATGTCATAATTAAAACAGCAATTTATAATATATTATCTACTTATATATATATCTACTTATAAGTAAATTGATACCTACTTATAAGTAGATAGTTATTTATTTACAACTAATTTATAACTAATACAGTTAAACCTCGATATAATCACCAGCTCAGGAAACAAGAATCCGGTAATTAAGTTGTGACTATATACCAGTAAATGTCAAATTTTATATGATATATAGTTAAAGCTTAAAATAGTATAATTATATCAAAATAATAATTATACAGTATTAAGAGTGACTATAATAAAGTTTGCCTATATTATTTTTAAGTTTTATATAGCCTTAAAAGTGCAAAAAATACTACAATAATCTTGTATTTTTAGTTAATAAATGCTTTAAATTTGATATTTATGGAATCTAATTGTTTAAAATTTGAGTATTTGGGCTTTATAGTTTACTACAACTGTCTTCTTTTGGATTTTTGTTATATAGCAGTATTGTTTACTAAAACATTTTAGTAAAAATTACTGGAACTGAATTATCACTAGAACTAACTGAAACAAATAAATAAAATATTTGTTTCTAGTAGTAGATTGTTATTGGACTTTTCTAATAGAAATTTTAGTACTAGAAAAAGGTTCTAATAACATTTAGTAATTTCTAGTAGCTTCAGTAGCTTTTAACTTTTTATTACTTATATTTAATATTATAAATTAATATTTGTTTAAATTCAAAAACTTTAATATTAATATTTTTTTAAATAAAATAATTATTTAATATAGTAATAAAAAAATTTTTTATATTTATATAAGTTTTTTAACGTAAACTACAAGTATTACAAAAACTTTGTCACTACTTTTGTATTGCTTAATTAGAATATATAATCCAATAAAAAAATAAATATTAAAAAATCTTTATACATTCTTTAATACTTAAATTTATATACAATAACATACTGTTAGAGTTCCGCAATTTGATTTGATATTCAAATATTTGAATCAAATATTTGATCAAATTCAAATTCAAATTTGACTATATTTGATTTGATCAAATTCAAATATAGCCAAATTTGATTTGATTTGACAAATATTTGATTTGATTTGAAAATTACTATTAAAAATTCAAATTCAAATCAAATTCAAATTCAAATTGATCCAATATTTGATTTGATTTGAATTTGAGGAACTCTACATACTGTAGTACACTGATCAAAGTACTATTCTTTTTTAATACCCCTATTGCAAAATACTAGTGCAAAGTACAAAATCTCTATTAATTAAATATAGATTTTTTTAAAATTTTAAACTGCGTATTGTAAGTGTGAAATGTATAAATGCTTAAAATTTTTTTCTTGTAACACAAATTTACTACTATGTAATATACTCAGGTTTTTTGTAATTTTTTGATAAGTATTTTGTATAAAACCCTAAGTCTTTTGGTCAGTGCACTATGATATTAAAGTACTTATTTTTAAATATAAATTTGATAATTATAATTTTTAAATTTATTAACTATAATTTTAAATTTGATAACTATAATTTTAGATGCTATCATAGTGCACTAATTAAAGGGTTTTTTATTTTTTTATTGTTTGTTAATATCAAAATAGTAAAAATTATTAATTTTTTTCTTGATTTCAAAATATCTGTATTAGATATAGAATTTATTCAGTTTACTTATCAGAAATTACACATAAATAAGAGTACAACTAGCTATCTGCAAATTTTGGTTGTTTATTTAAGAGGATGCTTAAAGCCAGGTCCATCATGAGATTATTTAATTTTTTTTAATATTTAATTAAAATTAATTAAAATTAGAGTTAGAGTTTGTTTAAGTAGTTAACATCAAAAAAATAAAAAATTAATAATCTGTATTGATTTCAAATTTATTAAATAAGTGCAAAATTTTGTTTAAAAAATTGCAAGAATTTTTAAAATTTAGATTTTGTAGTTCTTTGCAAATTTTTTGCCAAAAATTTGTAAAAACATTTAAAAGTATAATCTTTGCAGATTATAATAGTACTACTGTAGAAAAATAAAAGTACTAATAATTTGTGATAATCTCCAAAATTATTAAATAATTACAAAATTTTTTAAAAAAACTACAAAATTTATAAACAATTTTAATTTTGCAGTTTTTTAAAATTCAAATAAACAAAATAGAAAAACAAATAATGGATCACATATATGCAATAGTAAGAATAACAAGTAAATTTTCAGTTATTCTGATAGTAAGAATAAACAGAATTTACTTTTATTTCTACTATATTGCATATATACACAACTACTAGTAACTACAAATAAATTAAATTAATGCAAACTATCAAATAATAATAAAAAAATATACTATATACCGGTAATTTTAAAAAAAGAGTATTGCTAATCTTAACAGGCTATGAAATTCATAGCCCTGTATCTGCCAATCAAATTGCAGAATTAGCACGATCTGCAAATTTTTTTGTGTAACAAAAACAAAGTTTTTTTACAAAAAAATCAAAAAATTACTTATAACGCAAATTTTAGCTTATGAAACTACTACTTTTTATGCGAAAAAAAATTCTTTGCTAAATTTTACTACAAAGGTTGCTATTTTTATAACCCTAACACTAACACTAACCAGGATGTGGTGACTTAGGGAAGTTGTTAAGTTGTCACCCCCAAGTGGCAGGTCTAGGGTTCAAATCCCACTGGCGACGCTTTGGAAAAATAGACCTGTGTTATGGTAACCATTTCCTGTCGATCGGTTGGGTATATTACCTGTAGTCCTTGGTTACTATCTCGAAAGGGAGCTTTCGGGCGAAGTTGTGTCCGGTGACACAGACAAATCCAAGGAACCGGGGAAATGGAAACCCATTTGGAAAGTCCCGAGTAAGGAGGTAGCAACGATCTTCGACGGTACTACCAGAACCGGAATATCAGAAACCGGAGCTGGAGAACTGGACAATATGACCTTTGGAGGAGAGGGTCCACCAACCTGGCCGCCGGAGTTATACCGGAGGAAAAGGACCTATGTTCTGGAATTAGGTACCAGGGGAAGAAAAACCATAGTAGCACCTAATGCTGGGTAGATCAACCCTTCTGGGCCAACTGGTTTGGAAGTTTGGGGCACCCGGTGATGGACCGGTAGGAAAGTAATAGTGGGTACCGGGGTCGGTGTGAACCTTACAAGGGCAGAAGTAGGTAATGGTAGCGGTTAGGTACCCCCTGACTGCAAGTTGCTTGCCTCGGTGAGTGCATAAGTTACCGAAGTGTAGGTAATACCTGTGTGGGACAGGGACTGCTCTACCAAGTTTACCCGTGAGGATAAATTAGTCCTAAGGGGATGTAGGTAGCATTCGGGACTGTCTTCGACTGACTAATGTATCGGAGGGCTGTACCGGTGATCACAAGTAGGATTGACATGCGAAGCGTTGGACCAGAAGGTTTAAATAGGCAATCCCCTAGTTGGGCTGTAGGTATGGCAACTAGTGTAGAACCTTCAGGCGGACTACTTAAATTAAACAACCAAAAGTTGTACGTATGGCTAGTTGTACTCTCATTCAATGTAACTCAATTGTGGGTGCGCCCAAAGAGGCGCCCTTGATCCACAGGCTTGATTAAATAAACTCTCACCCAAAGCAGGAACTTTAACAAAAAAAAAAAACACTAACACTAACCCTAACTTAAATAGAAAACTTTTTGAAACAGAGGTGTAAATTTCATAGCTTGTGAATCAAAGTAATTTTCTTAAAAAAAACATAAACAAATAAAATTATAAATTATGAATAAAAATAAATTATGGTAATATTGTTTAGTGCTATAGCATTATAGCACTATAGCATTATAGTACTATAGCACTATGATGCGACCCTATGATAAAATAATAAAATAGTTAAGCTTATCTGTTATTCACACATACTTACGTTTTTTGTGGTTAACTTCCAAAATAAATTAATGTTATAATATTAAAGTAAAAAAAAACATTTCTAATTTTATTTACTTTTGCTTGCTATTTTTACCTGACCACTTTTGCTTGACCACTTTCGCATAATCACTTTTTTGCTTGACTATTTTGTATAACCACTTACTTGACCACTTTCATATAACTATTTTCACTTAACTACTTTTGAGTAACCATTTTCGCTCAAGCATTTACATCTGTTATTACTTAAACTTGATTTATATTGTGTATTTGATACAAATTACATTAATATATCTAATATTATACTCAATACAATATAGGTTTAATCATTTACACTTGATACTACTTAACTATATCGATATCATTTACACTTAATACAAGGTATGTTTAAAAAACATTTTTATTGTTATTTATTTTTGCTTGGCTATTTTCGCCTAATCACTTTTGCTTGACCACTTTCGCATAATCACTTTGATTAATTTTGCTTGACCATTTTGTATAACCAGTTTCGCTTTACCGCTTTTGCATAACTATTTTCGCTTAATTACTTATATATAACATCCATTTAGGGTTCCTCAAATTCAAATCAAATATTGGATCAATTTGAATTTGATCAAATCAAATTGACTCTGATTTGAATTTGATTTGATTCAAATATTTGAATTTGAATTTGATTTGAATTTGAATTTGATCAAATATTTGATTCAAATATTTGAAGATCAAATCAAATTGTGAAACCCTACATCTATTAATACTTATATTGCTTACATTTACATTTGATATCACTTATACTCACTATGAAAAAAATTTTTAGAAAAACATGGAAGCTGAATATGGAAACATACATAAAAATATGTAAAAAATACGTAAAATGTACACTTTTCGTGTTTTTGGACAGGAAAATACACTGTATTTTGAAACACAAAAAAGGACATTCTGTGTTTTAAAAACCACGGAAAATACAGTATGTTTTCCTGTTCAAAAACACGGAAAGTGTACATTTTACATATTTTTTTACATATTTTTATGTATGTTTCCATGTTCAGCTTTCATGTTTTTCTGAAATTTTTTTTTCATAAGGACTCAATACAACATATATTTAATACCATTTAATATAACTTACATTTGATACCACTTAAATTTGATAAAGATACAAGAAAGATTAGATTTAAAAAAATGAAATTTCTTTCAGTATTGTAAAAAGTTTCTATTAAATTTAATAAAGATGAAAGCAAGATCTCACCTTTAATATTTAAAAAAAAAAAAAAGAAATACAAGAAAGTTAAATGCATATAATGTTTCATAATTGGAGTAGTACAATAAATAAAGTTGACATGAGTAACTATAGACAGTATAATATAATGAATCCCGAAAGTACCTACCATAAACTTCTAGCAAATACAATGCTTCCCGAATGGAATAATATGTTAACGGGGTCGATACACTATATGAAAATAATTAATTTGAGTTTGATCTTGGGAATCAAAATGAAAATAATTTTGTAGTAAATTTAGAGGCTTACCAGGAAGAATTTCAGACAGATGCAGCTTTTTGTGAGTGGGATTACACAGATAATAGACTTAACATACTATATACTGGACATGACATTAGTAATAATGTGTTATATCAAAATGCATATGAAAGAAACGATATAGAGAATTTTAAACACGATCAACACTTTGAGTTACAAGTAGGTATGGTGTTTCTTAACTGGAACTATGCTATGAGTGAAATTAAAAAGTATAAAAAAAGACAGGAGTTTAAGACACGTTGTTATTGTATTGAAAAGCTTAAAAATGGTAATATCCAGAGACGTACTATAGTTTGTGAGCACTTTGGACAACCTGGAATGATAAAAAGTAAAGATTCAAAAAAAGAGACAACGACTAAGTGGATTGGGTGTATGTGGCAAGTAAATCTGTTGTGCCTTGAAAAAGAAAATCCTAACAAAATTGTATACATTGTAAAATTAATTAGTGAATATAAAAATCATGATCTTAATCAAGCTTGCTACAACTTTCAGAAAAATATAGCATTCACAAAAGAGATGACCAATGATGTTGAGTTCTTTGTAACAAAAGTGAATTGTAGCCCCAACAAATTTGTAAAGCCCTTGAAAAAAAATATTTTGTAAAAATCTATATGCCAATATTACGACAAGTAATTTAACAATTTCGTCCAAAATTACGGGATCATACAAATGATGCTAGTAAATTATATCAAGAATTATTGAATAAGAAAGAAGTTGATCCCCGATGGTATGTCCAAGTAGATTGGGACCCTAATAGTAAGTGTCTTTAGCGATTATTCTATACGTCTCCTGATCAAATTGAACGATGGCTAGAATTTGGCGACATTGTTCTAAATGATAATACAAGCGCAACTAATTGTTATAAGATGGCGATGTTGCTTTTTTTGGTGGTCGATAATCATTAATCTTCTCAACTAGTTGCTCAAGCATTAACAGATGATGAAACAAAAGAGGCGCATAAATGGATATTGCAGCAAATCAAAGAAGCAACACAAGGATCTACTCCAAAAGTTATTTTTATTAATACTGACCTGCTTTAATTTCCGCAATACATGATGAATTTCCAACAACAAACGCTCTTAACTGTATGTTTCACATCGCACAAAATATTCCTCTCAATCTAAAAAATCGTCTTAAGGACAAATATAATAAGTTTATAAGAAATTTCTTTGAAGTTCAATAGATTAACTTCATTATGATCTTTGAATATTGGTGGAAATGCCTACTTGAAAAATATAATAATAAAAATGTGGTTAATTACTTGCAACGGCTTTATATTAATAAAGAAACTTGGTTTCCTCTAGCCTTCTTAAACTAAAAATTTAATCTTTTAGTTTAAAATAAAAAAGTATGAGGTGAAATGTCACATCTTCTTTCTGTAGCAGTTCAATGGTTAGCCCTGACTGCAAGTGATGGACTTGCCCTATTGCATAGATTATTGATGATTAGTTAGAAATTTTAAATATAGTATTTCTTTATATATCATCCTGATATAATTGTAAACTTACTATTATATTTCTGTACTTGATATTAATAAATAAATAAAAAAAAATAAAGAATCATGTGCAAAATCATTTGTACTTAAATTGTTTACTGCAGAGATATCATCCACTTCTTGAGTTGAAAGCTACAATTCAAAAATTAAAAAATAATATTTAATTCCAATACAACTATATTAGAACTTGCAGAAAAATTAACAGTATGTGTTTTTGAAGAAGATAAAAAAACAGTGTACTCATTATTTCGTGTGCCAGCTCCTAAGCGGCTCTAGTTGCGACAGCTAATACTATTCTTTCAAATGTATGCAACATGCTATGCAAGTACTTAACTGTGGAAGTATTGAAAATTCAAAAAAACCAAATAAAACAATTGCTTCAATATCACGCTATAATAATAACTCAAGACGAGCTACAAAGATATCTTACTGTAAGTAAAAAAAAAAAGTCATATTACTGGATAAGGCATGTTAACTCTTAATTTGGTCACACAACATAATTAATATTCGGACATTACGTATTTTTGTATCTGCAAATAAAATCTCAATGATCCTACCTTATTTAGTGAAAATCGAAATCTCAATATTGTTGCAAGGTCAATGCTTGATTTGATTGATTCAAACAAGATTGTTGAAATGTGAGAAGTTTAGCATATTATATTAAATGAAATACAACATTTTGTAATACTCCTAAATAATGAAACATATTTATGTTCTTGCTTCAACCATTGCAACCAGGAAATTGTTTGTTGTTATTACTTTCAGGTAATGTTATGTACACGGGCTGCAACATTCCATATTCAGCTTATTAGATCACAGTAGTACAATAAAACAAGCAGTAATTTAGCGCAAGAGCTATTCCTAGTTGTACAAAAATTTGAAATGGAACAATCAATGACTATGGGTTGGAATGGATCAGTTCTTTATCTTAATGCTTTAATTCAAGGCTCGATATATAAAATGCAGGATATAAACTACAAGACTATAAATGAGCGTAAGTTGTATGGTGAAGCATGGGGTAAGGCAAGAACAGCTTTAGCAGTAACTGTTAGAAGACGTAATTATAACTTTATTGCCATTCTTGATAAATATTTGGATGATTGCCAGGAAGTACTATCTTCTAATAGTGATAGCGATGCTTCTTCAGATAATGAGTTTGAGGCAGATAATAATATTAGTAATAAGAAATTGAATCCAAAAGAGTTGACAAATTCTTACAAGCATAAAGCCAGAGGTTAGCTCAAGGGAACTGACTAGTGATGCTACCGAAATTGGTATTTGAAAAAGGCCTATTTCGTCTTTATTTAGGGTTGCATCAGTCCGGTCTGGTCCGGTCCGGTCCCTAAAAGGACCGTTATCATAGTGTTTACGGTTCCAGTCCGGTCCAGTTCTTCGGTCCCATAACGGTCCTTTAATAATTACGTCAATCTTAATGCATAAGATTTTATTGGCCAAAAATAACGTAATTTTTACTGTTAGATATAAACAAACATCATATGATCTACGTTACACCTGATCAAGAAATTTGATTGGGTGATACAAATATCACAGTTATGTTTACAAGGACCGGTCCCAGGACCAGTCCTTTAATGGTCCCATGGTCCTTATCGGTCCCGGTCCGGGACCGGTCCTGGACCGGTCTTTTTCAGGACTGATGCATCCCTATCTTTATTAGAGAAAATTAAAATTTTTTATAAGGAAGAGCAAATAAAATTTATATAGATATGTTTCTTATAATTTTGTCTATTCAAAAAAAGTATCAAATAGTTTCGTCTTTCAAGTAAAGTAGATCAAAAATAATTTCGTCTTCAAATTTTAATTTCGGGTTTTCAAACCCGAAATGCTTTCGTCTTCATGTATAGAACTGACAGNTTCAGGACTGATGCATCCCTATCTTTATTAGAGAAAATTAAAATTTTTTATAAGGAAGAGCAAATAAAATTTATATAGATATGTTTCTTATAATTTTGTCTATTCAAAAAAAGTATCAAATAGTTTCGTCTTTCAAGTAAAGTAGATCAAAAATAATTTCGTCTTCAAATTTTAATTTCGGGTTTTCAAACCCGAAATGCTTTCGTCTTCATGTATAGAACTGACAGAATATGCTGTGCATGTAAGCCACCAAAAAAGACAAAACACAAATTGCACTGTAAAATTTGTAGTGGTACTGGCCATAATTGGGTGACTTGTTCTCAAAAATAAGAATTGTTAATTGTTGTTGTAAGTGATATTGGCAAGTTTATATTAATAAAAACTAATTGAATATTAGGGGGCATCCATAAATAACGGTATGCAAGAAGGGGGAGTTTAATACTATATAACAGATTTTTTAATATATTAGGGAGGTCAAAAAAATAATAACGCAATTAATATGCAGGTAGCAAACCCGTCTAATTTGAATATTAGTACATGCTATAAAATTTTAAAGTTATATGCACATTAATTTAAAATCATATAGCGTAAATAACAAAACTTTCGCTTACATAATTTATGTAACTTACTATACCTTCGTTAAATTAAAACTTCTGTTTAAATTATTTTTTATACTGAGCCTTCGCTCAAATAATTTTTATATGGAGCTTTCGCTTAAATTTTTTTTATACTTTATATTTAATATTTTGTACATTTATTTGTTATGCGTAAAACAATTTAACCCTTACACATTTTATTAAATTATTATTGTCCGAAGCGAAGCAAAGGACCTTTAGTTTCTTCGTATCGTGATACAAAAGTTACTTTCTTGATGCATCACATATTAAAATATCAAAAACGCAACTTTGCACTTTCTGTCTGTCCACTCACATGATTTTTAATTAATTTTAATTGGCCAATGTATTAAGTGGTTTAAAGACAAATAAACTGCATATATTGATACGTATATTTATATTAAATATTGTTTTTTTTCAGTTAAATAATAAGATCGATTGTTTGAACGTAATAACATATTTATATACAACGTCAAATTGGACTGAACCTAATCTTATTATTAACTAAATCGATTCCTAGCTAATAATTATTAAATTAAAATAGTACTGTGCTTATTTTCCATATTTTATGGTATTTTTGATCACGAAGTTAAAAGTCAGTAAATAAAGTTCTCAAATTACGAACAAAATTAAATCAACAAGTAGTTCTTCATACCTGCTTATTATGAGAGAATTGTACTACGAATTCTTAATGTAGATGAATAATTCAGTTCAATTTCTAATAATTTCTTTAAATCAACTAGTGATTCTTTATATTTCTTCATTGTATGATAAGTTTTCCACTATTTTTTAATGTTCATGCATTATTTAGATCAATTTCTAATAATTTATTAAACCTGCAAATGGTTCTTTATACTTGTTCATCAAAAAATTGCGTCTTCTAATGGTTATGAAGAAAAAAAGTCTGAAATCCAAGCCCTTGAAAATAGATTACAGGAACTAAATCCTGAAGAATACAAAGAAACGAATTATGCTGCATCATTTAATTCAATTTCTAATGATTTACTTAAATCGGCAAGTGATTTTTTATATTTCTTCTTTATACGGTAAGTTCTCTACGATTCTTTGATACCTATGCATTGCTTGGATCAATTTTTAATAATTTATTTAAATTCACAAATGGTTCTTCATACCTATTCGACTATACATTCTTAAATCGGCATAGCTGATAAAAAACTTAGTTTCTTTTGAAATATATGCGATATAATAGAATTTGTACGTTATCTGTTTTGGCTTATAAACTATTCAGATCATTTAATAATTTTCTCTTTCTAAATAAACCAAAATCGGTAATATGGGACTAATTATATCTTCATTAATTATATTTTCAGAATGAAGATCTTTATGTATTAATTCCACTTTGTGAATTATACGAAGTCCTTGAGATACGAAATATAAGATATCTATTGTCATTTGTTTTGAAATAAATACATCTCTTATTTTATCTAAATTGGATGCAGAAGTATGAGCAAGAACGAAATTACTGATGAACAATGACAAATAATGTGAAAGTAGTAAATTATTTAAAAGAAAACCAAGCCAAAAAGGGTCAGTTTATTATTGAAGGAGGAATCGAAGTATTTAATCCACAAATAAATCCCGATAAATTAGAATTAGCTTTTATTGATAATATGATTTTTGAAAAAGCAGAGAGAGAGAGACGAAAATAATGACATAATACCCAGAGGATAACCAAAGTAATTCAGATACAGAAACCCCAATTCTCTCACAGAAGATGAGGAGTAAAACATTCAATTGTTCAAAAATCTGTATGTAATTAATTAAGGTTAGTATTAAAAAATTATAGCAGATTGGCTTAATATTGTTCTTTTTTTTTCTTTATTGCTATGCAGGTCTTAAATATTATTTTACTTCACAAATCCTGAAAAGTACTATTTTAGAAATAAGTACTTAATTACCAATCCGGATAAGATCGGTACTATAGCTATATTATTACTATATTTGGAATTGGAAATAAACAAATATATAAACAATATATTAGTAAATCTGTTTTAGGCCTAATAAAAAGTTTTTTGTACTAAGTAAATATTATTTTTTGATATAAGTAAAGTTGTAGAGCAGGTTTTTGTGCATCTACTAGTAAAATTTCATTAAAATCGGACCAGTAGATAAGAAGATATAAGTAAAAATATCTTTAAAATTCTTTAAATCATATAAAAATTTTATATATACAGACCTGATCCAGATTTTGTACTACCTTGTTTATATATTTGTTTTGCCCCAATTCTAAATATAGAAATATTGCTGATCTTATCTGAATTGGCAATTAAATAATCGACAAATTAAAAACTATTCCATAGTACACCAAGGGTCTGGTATCTTAAAATTCGGTAATCGGTATACTAATAATAATTTGTCTTATTCGAAAAAATAAAATTTATATAAAAAATAAAGTAAAAACTCCTAATTTGCTAGATCCATGTTTTGAATAAAAGAGATTGTATTAAGAATAAGCATACCTTATATCTAACTAGCACTATCTATCCCTAAATATCAAGAGCAATATAATACTATGAGTGCTTCCGGAAATAAAACGTTGTATCCAGAAGCATATACTTCATTGTTAAAAGTTTACCAAGAAGCGAATTCAACAAAAAAAAGAGATATTGCTATTCGAGAAGCACAGGGCCTGTGGAATGAGTTGAAAGGTAATAAAGATTTGCTGAAGAAAAAAACGAGTTACTAAAGCTTAAGGGCGAAGAAAAAAAATTGAAAGGTGACTCTTTTTCGTTAAGGCTGTCTGTCAAAGCCAAGAACATAATACATTAAAGCACATAGAGGAACAAGCACAAACTTCTACTACCGTTGCCGAAGTTGCCGAAGATACTACTGAAGATATCACTAAAGATATCACTGATGATACAACTGATCACATGTCTAAAAAGAGAGAACGCCAGTTCAAACCAAGTTAAAAGAAGAACTCGTTCGATTAAATCGGGAATTGTTACAACTTCAAAATCTAGAAGATAGAGGTATGGTAAAAAGTTTTATAAGTTAAAAAAAGACGATTTTACATTTAAGCAGACCTACTGAATAATTGATTGTGGGACTACAGTGATTAGAAATAGGTGATACTTAATTGTTGCATTTAATAATTTATTAAGAATCAAACTTTTTTAATTGATCATGACACGTGACATTTTATTGCGCTTTGCAAAAATGTGTGACCTTTGCAGATTTTGATGTCATGTAAAATCACGAGAAATCAGCCGATTCTAGTAGATTTTTCAATTCTAGTAGATTTTTCAATTCTAGTGGATTTTTTGATCTAATGGATTTTTCGATTCTAGTGGATTTTTTGATTCTTTGAAGAATTTTAAAGATCTCGGATAAAATATAGACGCTATTGATTGAAAATTATAATCAATAGGGAATTGCTATAAACTTTCGCAAATTTTCTGCCATCATCACCGTGAAACCACAGTGTCATACTTTTTTGCAAAGCGCTATAATTTCTAAGCCCTGTAGTCCCATCGCTAATTGTGGGGTACATTATATTTACTATCTTAAATAACTTATCGTATATAATAAACAACAAATGCAAAAATTTGCCAAATATTTGCAATTAATTTTTTCAATTGCTGCTTTAATGATTGTAATAATTCAATTATTCAGCACTTTTGCACTTAAATCCAAATTTACTATTCCGAAATTAATCAACGCCTGTTTTAAATCGACGGCACCATAGCTGTTCCCATTAAGTTCGGGTGCACTGCTACATTTGTAATCCTCACTAAAAAAGTAATCGTTTTATTAGCAAAAATCTTACAGCTAAACTTTCCACTTGAAGTGAAATAAGGGTCGCAGTAATACACCTGAACTTCTGGGGCCGCTCTGGTATCATCTTTTAAATCAGTGAAAAAATTTAAACCTTTTTTTTTTTTTTACTATCCCTAAGTTTGATAACAGATGCTGCTAGTGAAAGAAAAAAAGTGGTTCAAAATGAAATTTTAGTATCATCAAAAGCTCTATCAAAACTCGAAAGTCAAAAGAATATTTAACAAAACTATAGGGACCGAAAAAGACAGAAACTTCAGCAAGTTAAAGATTAATTAAAGGCAGCAGGCATTAACACGCAACTCATTAAGTCAGTTGGTCGCCCACGTTTAGAAAAAGCACAATCCAGTTTGCTGTAAACTATTTTACGTCTTGTTTCTTCAGATGGACAAGCAGATGAACGAAGATGTTCGGAAATCATATGGACTGTCAAGACTTTGAATCAACTTCATACTGCATTGGAACAAATGAATTACAAGATATTATGTTCGGCTACATACCTCAGACTCCTCCCAAAACGGTTTAATACTGAAGAAGAAAAGCGGCATGTCAAAACTGTACCTGTTAAACTTCTAAAATCGCAAAACACTGCAAGAAAAAGGCATGAAAATACACATTTTTGTGCTTCTCTAGTTAAAAACATTAAAGAAATGGTATCATTATTAGGACCTCAAAGCGTTTTAACTATCTTCCAAGATGACAAGGCAAGGATACCTCTCGGTTTGGCTATAGCAAACAGGCAAGCACCAATCCTAATGAGAGTAGAATACAGAATGGAACTTCCAGACCATGATTGGGTTGTCGCTGAAAAACACAAGCTAATTCCGTCCGTCTATGCGATATTAGAAATGCAAAGTGGTAGGTAAATGGATGAAGATAGTATGGTAAAATAATTTAAAAAAAATAAATTAAAATTTGGATTGCTTGTATCTAGGGATGGGCGGTACTACGTATTGTATTACTTAAAAAAAAGACATATTACTTACTATATATATATTATTTACTTAACACAATTTTTTACGAATATAGTAAGTAAAAAAACCTTTAAAAATCAGCAGAAATTTTAAATTGTACTTGTGAATCATGATTAGTAATAATCATTCGCCAATAAGCAAATTATTACTGATAAAATTCGTCATGTTTGAGTGGCAAGATTCGAATACCACTCAAGCTGCCATTTGTCAATACTATCAGGTCTGTGAAACCATGTGATAGTGTTGAATGACAGTTCGAATGGCAATTTGAGTAGCATTCGAATCATGCTATTCAACGTAGCGAATTTTTAAATTTTAACAGTGTATTGTATTGCCCATCTCTACTTCAGCTCACTGAGTTTATTTAACTGATAGTAAATTGTAACTTGGTGTGAGCTAAATGATTGTCGATGTACGTACGTACAAACATATACATATGTATTATTTATATATATGAAATCGGTAGTTTTTTTTTAATCATTAAAATATTAAAAATTTTTTATTTATAGGTAAGGGGAGTAACAAAAATCAGGTGATTTTTTAGGAGGAGAGGGGTAAAAAAAGTTGAAATTATATATAAGAACCTGACTATTTATATATTGAGGAAGAGGGGGTAGGCCTCTAATAAAAAATAATCAGGTGATTAATGACACTGCCCTAAGTATGGGAATGCTGAAGCGATAACCTACTCAGGTCTGACGTTCATAAGAATTCGCAGTGGCAAACACGATACCAGCACTGCCTATATACACAGTAAAGATTTTAATGATCTAATGTCTGATGAGAGATTGTATAATTTTACTATAACGGAAGATGGTCAGTCTAAACCTGTTGTTTTAATACTAACTGATAGTGGTCCTAATAAGAATCCGTACTATAAGAAGACAATCCAGGTGATAATTAAGCATTTTATAAAATATGATATTGATACAATTATAGCAGTATATTTTGCACCACATCAAAGTGCATCTAATCCTGTTAAGAGACAAATGGTGCCTTTAAGTCATGATTTAGCCAAGATAATACCTCCTCATGATACTTTTGGGTCACATTTAGATGAGCAACTAAAAACAACTGATGATGAACTAGAAAAACGTAATTTTAAAGCGGCAGGAGAGATTTTAGCTTCTGTGTGAAAAAATACTGTTATTGATGATCATCCAGTTTTAGTTGAATACGTAGACCCTGAAAAACACTATCAATCAAGATTAGATGAAAAATCTGTTGCTTGGATAGAAAGGCATACTATGACTTGTCGCTATATTACTCAGGTTGTTAAATGTAATGATACAAGTTGTTGTAGACCTTTCCGCAGCAGAATTCTTCAACTTCTTCCTAATTGGTTTTTCTACCCTTCAATTTTGGTTCAGCAAAAGTTACACAGCATTTGTGCGGCAAGCATAAATGCATCTGACGATATAACGCATTTTAGTAACTTTCTGTTATCTATGTTGATGCCGGGAAGACTTATTCCTCCAGAGATGAACCTTCAGCGTTTTCTTTTCGATTGGTATAGTCCTACTATTAACAAATCTATTAATAAGTACCTCTGCTCTTTCTGTCATCAATACTTCGAGTTAAAAAAATCTTTAAAACACCATATTCAAAAATGTTCATATAAATCATCCAATTCACTTACGGATAATCAAGATTTTCAAGATACAGATTACTTAGTGTACCCTATTGTGGTCGTTCACAACTACCAGTATGGCGAATTTTTAGTTAGCAATGATAAAGGTGAAGCAATGTGGATAGAAGAGGATACAATACCTGAGGATGCACCGGAATCATTGTTTCAGGAAGTAAAGCACATTCGCACAAATCAAGATCGTTAAGCCATCTGCAAATTTTATATATAGATATATATCGATTACTAACTGGTAAGATATATATCGATAGTGATAGTAATTGATATATATCGATATATATCGATATTAATCGATATATATCTGATATAATATCAATTAATAATTATTATATTCACATAATCATGCTTTTTGAATATTTTACAGGTTTTCGCAAGTTTTCACAATTTAATTATAAATTTTTATTTATTTATTGTTATTATATAATATTTTAATTTATTAAATATACAATATTCACAAGCTTTCGCTATTTAATATAAAAATTTTTTTTATTATATATTATATTTTAAATATTACATATATTATATATTATGGGTGTGGCGACTTAGGGAAGTTGGTAAGTTGTCACCCCCAAGTGGCAGGTCTAGAGTTCAAATCCTACTGGCAACACTTTTGAAAAATAGACCTGTGTTCCGGTAACTGTGACTTGTCGATTGGTTGGGTACACTACCTGTAGTCCTTGATTACCATCTTGAATGGGAGCTTTCGGGCGAAATTGTGTCTCGTTATACAGACAAATCCAAGGAACTGGAGAAACAGAAACCCATTTGGCAAGTCCTGAGTGGAGAGGTAGCTAGACTTTCGATGGTACCGGGGGAAAGGATCTTAGCAGTAACTGACCGGAAAACTGGATGAGCAAGAGCCCCTATGGCAAAGGGGGCCCACCAACCTGGCCACCGGAGTCACGCCAGAGGAAAAGGTTATGTGTTATAGAAGCATGAACCAAGGAAAGGGAAACCTTAGGCACCTAAAGCCTGGCAGACCGATCCTTCCGGGCCAACTGGATTGGTAGTCTGGGATAACTGGGAAAAAGAATCCAAAAAGTGACTGACCAGGTACTGGGGTCTAGTGAACTCCACAAGGGCAGTAGTAGGTAATGGTAGTGGTTGCAGGGTAACCCCTGACTGCAAGTTGTTTGCCTCGGTGAATGCATAAGTTACCGATAGTGTAGGTGAATACCTGTGGGGAACAGGTATCACTCTACCAGGTTTACCACAAGGGCAAATGCCCTCCAATAGGTGCTTGGCTAAAGCCTCAGGGTACTTTTAATAGTGAATTACTCGAAAGGGTATATTGGAAGGAACATTGAACATGGGTAGAAGCCAGAGAGTTTAAATAGGCAATCCCCTAGTTGGGTTGCAGGTATGGCATCTAGTGTAGAACCTTCAGGCGAACTACTTAAATTAGACAACCAAAAGTTGTATGTGTGGCTAGTTGTACTCTCGTTATACAAATATAATATGTGGCACAGTCATATTGACCGAGCTAACCTGTTTGGACCAATAAAGTGCTAGGGTACCTAAGTGGTCACCTTAATATTAAAAATATATATATATATATATTATATATTATTATAAAAAAAATAAAAAAAAATAAATCCAAAAAAAACGAAACCAAAAAAAATTAAAAAAATAATAACGAAAAAAATAAACTATTATATTCTTTATATTCGCTCATATTCACTTATATTCATTTATATTCGCTTATATTCACTACTTCTTGCAAAGTGCCAGAAAGTTAGGTTGTTTTCTTGCAAAGTTCTGAAAGAAGTAAGGAATAAATAAAATAAAATAAA
>QKWP01001897.1:56257-101548 GCA_003550325.1 Gigaspora rosea
AATTGATTATCACTTTACTCTATATAGCCATTAACAACTTGTTATATCTGGATCGATCATTATAGCGCAACTTAACTTGTTACAATAATTTTTGCAAAAATGTGGGTAAATTGCTAAAAATAAAATATAACATGCATAAAATCTTTGTAATTCGCCAAAATATTCAATTATGACCCTTTTTAAAATTAACTTCAATTTGCTAAAATTTAAATTTGGACCTTAAATCAAATTTGAATCAATTTGCTAAAAAAAAAATATAACATATATCAGAGATGTCCAGGGTCCTAGCGTAAGGATATTGATCAAAATCATATAAAAATAATATCCAATTTGCATTTATGATTTTGCTAATAAAAATTTGATTATAAATTTATCAAATACAATTTTGATTACTTAATTGATGATGTCGCACTCTAGTAAGCAGTGCAAGGATCTCATGTACGATAATTAAGACTCAGCGGCTGTAATATGCTGTGCAAAGACCTTGTGTTTTGATAACTAGGTTCCTTAGCTGCATTAGGTAGCGCAAGGACCTACATATAAACTCTTACATTATTACATATCGCTAAGTAACGATAAACTATATGATTCTGGATATTATATAAAATCGATATTCTGAAATGTATCAATTAGAGTAGCTGCACGACGCAGTCACGCTAAAACTGGGAACGTTGCATATCACAGAGTTAAACAGTTACGGATTTAACTGTTATCTTGTTTAACTGGTTATCAATTTATAAACGTCTCGCTTGGAACAAGGACATGAATAATGTGCCGAAGATTGTATGTTCAAAATTAAAAATGAACTAAAATCAAACGAATTGATATATACTGAAACAACCTTCAGGCGTAAGTATTCGTCATATAAGAATACTTGTAAATTAATTAGACAAAAAGAATTATTATAAAGAACTTTAGTGAAAAATTAAAAAAAATTGTTATGCAGAAAGCTAGTATAGTGACATAAAATGGTGCTTTAATTTAAAACAAGTATACGTATACGTACTATATTACAAAACTACTAAAATAAAAATACAAACTTAAACATAACTGATATTGTATATACAGTATAATATAGTAAATAATATTATTAGAAACAACAGTACAACTTGTCATCATTTTTAAAAATTGAAGTTTGAATATTTTGTAAAAATAAAGCTTATTTAAAACTTATTTGCTTTAAAACTTCTAAAGATATAAAAAAATACTGGTAAACATTGCTCTTAAATAAAATTATTTCAAGTAAACAAAAAAACTCGATTAAATTAATGCCATATAAGCAAAATAAAATTGACAAAACTCTTGTTGTTAATGTCACTATTGGACTTTGGAACTATGGTTATTTACCCGGTTCAAGTTATAAAATATCGGATTAATTAAATAACCAATGTCCAATACAGTATATGCATAGTTCTATAAATATAATTTAAAATATAATTTAAATATTATAATCTGGCCCGATTAAATTATTAATTATCACATTATCTTGTATCACGTATACAAGTCATCTTTTTATGATCGAAAAAGCTACAAACTGGTAAGTATAATCGTCTCTATATATGTATATGCTTTTTATACATATCATACATCAGCAAAATAAATATGTGAAATCTTTCGAAAGAAATTGCATACCGAAATCTTTCGAAAGAATTGCAATTGACGCGAAATCTTTCAAAAGAACCGCAATCTTTCGAAAGATTTCGGTATATATTTTTTTCGAAATATTTCGGAACATATTGCGAAATATTGCGAAATAATGCAAAATATATTGCGCAATATTGCGAAATAGACCAAATAAAACAATGCAAACCCTATCTAATTATCTCATTTTAGGGGTTGCAGGATGTAATATTTCGCATATTATCACGTAAATCTGCAGCTTTTCACAATATTTCACAATATTTCGTATATTTTCAAAAATTTTTAAAATTTTCACATTATTAAATTTTAAATTTTTATTTATTATTATTTTTTTATTTATTATTATTATATATTATACATATTACATTATATATTATATTTTAATTATTATACATTTTTTACAGTATTATTTTTACATTATTACATATTATTTTAACTACTTTTGCACTTCTTCGCATCTAATTCGATTACTATATACAAAAAACTAGCCCTACACACTTATTTCGCTCACTCCAAAGTTAGCTATTATCTTCGCTTTTTTGTTTTCTATAGTCTTCGCTTTTTTGTTTTCTATTGTTTTTGCTTTGGCTATTTTTTTTGGATTGGTTATACCTTTGTTTCACTCTTTTTTTCTAAATACCTTCTAAAAATAGTAAAGAAGTGAAAAAATAAAAAAAAACCATTTCTCAAAAGTGTTAGTGTTCTTGCAAATTGCCAGAGAAATTTTGTAAAGTGCCGAAAAAGTCGCAAAGTTTCGAAAAGTCAGGAATAAATAAAAATAAAATAAAAATTAAAAAAATAAGTAAAAAAAAACAAACGAAAAAACAAAAAATGTAAACAAACTAATAAAAAAAATAAACGAAGCCCCAAATTTTCATTCCTCTAAAATAAGAGTTCGCGTTCTTGCAAATTCAGAAATTTGAAAGCCATGTTAATGTTTTTGCAAAATGCTAAAAAAGTCACAAAGTGCCGAAAAAGTCTGGGTAGGTTTTCTTGCAAAGTGCTAGGAAGGAAGGATTCTGTTCTCTCAAAGTGTCAAAATAAAATAAATTAATAAAAAAATAAACCAAAAAAAAAACAAAAACAAAAAACATGAAACGAAAAATAAAAAACGTGAAACTTTGCAAGAACTTGCAAAAAACTTGCAAAACTTGCAAAAACTTGCGAAAACTTGCGCCCATTTCTCTAAAGTAGCATTCCTGGAAATTTAGAAATTGCTGGGTGAAATCTGTTGTGTGTTCTTGCAAAGTTTCAGAAGTCAGAGTAGGCATGCACTAAGTTCCGAAAAGTTGTAGGTTTTCTTGCAAAGGGCTAGTATTCTTGTAAAATACGAAAAAAATTAAAAATAAATAAATAAAAAAAAAAGAAAAACAAAACGAAAGCAAAAAAAAGCAAAAACAAGCGAAAGTAAAAAAACAAAATGAAATAAAAAAACAATGTAAATAGATCTAATTAATAAACAAAAGATATAATCTGATCTTGTAATACAGATATGCAGATTAATTTAGATATATTTGAAGTATTTCGAAAATATAGTCCAATGCGTCCTTGGTATAACCCAGATTACATATCTACTGATCCAGCCAGTCATAGCCAGTCCGCTCAAAAAATATTTCGAATTTACTTTCAAAAACATTTTCGAAATATTTTGAACCCTGCAATATTTCGAAATACATTGCGAAATATTTTGAAATATATTGCATATGCAAAATCTTTCGAAAAATTTTGCATATTCGCAAGATCTTTTGAAAGATTGTGCTACTAAAAATTTGCTGATGTAACTTTAAACATTATTATACAAAACGGGCGTGGAACTAATTTTATATTTTATATCTAGGGGGGCCAGGTCTATGTAGATTAGATAACGTTATTTGTGTGAACGACCTATTCTAGGGGGGTCATGAGGTCTTATGAGGGGGTAGATAACATTATTTATAGGGTTCCAAACCGGTTTAAAAATCTCTATCTGTGCCTCGTCGGGGCAACCGTTTTTTTAACCAGTTACCCGAATCTAAAACCCGGTTACCCGATTAAAGCGGGTCACCTGGTTATAATCAGGTAACCGGATAACCAGATACCCCGATTAACTAGATAACGATGAAATCCACCACCAGCAATAGCGAAATCCACTAGATCAACATATCTTAAATGTTCATTTGCATAAATAAAAATTATAAAATTTCATATAAAAATGCTTTATAAATTTAAATAAAAAAACCTCTGCAAAATTAAAAAATTTGAACAATTTTTATATTTACCACGTAGAATGCGCTCACATCGTGGTGTACATAATAAATTACTCTTTTGACGATTTCGATAATTTCGAAAGCTAATGTGCTTTTAAAACACTCCATTCATGAATGTATTCATGAATAGCGTCATAAACCACTGTTTGTATATTAAAATTTTATTATGGCATAATAAAAAATTTTTTCACCAGATTTTTGTCTAGACTAGTATGCTTCGTTTCTATAATAAAAGCTTGCATACCTAGGCTATTTTCAATTTTTTTAATTACACCAACATAAATAACTTTAAAATTGTTATCCAATATTTAAAATTTGGTTATGTGAATCGCTTGAATTTTTAAGTACTGTTAAACATTAATATAGTGTAGGGCGTATTTAAGGGGTAAAAATTACGAAATCGTAGGAAAGCACGTGAGAGCCAATCAGATTCAAGAGCCCACCTGTAAATCATTCTAGAATTCGATATTCTAATTCGGTACTGTATTAATATATCCTGTTAATAAACAGGTGACCTGTTTGTCAACAGGTGATCTGTTTATTAACGGGTGACCCATATATTATTTTTAAACTGGTTTGTCAAAAACATGACCCGGTTGGTAAATTTTCCGGGTCAGGTAATCGGGTACACAGTTTTCCGGGTCAGAGGTTAGAACCCTAGTTATTTATGGATGCTCCCTTATGTGTAATACAAAGTCGTTTTTCAAATTTACAATCAATTTCTAGTTTTTTTAGATTATTTAAGTAGTATTTAAGTTACTTAATTGATACATATAGCAAAAAGTTAATATAAAATTACATGTACCAATCTAAAAATTTTCATTGATTGCAATGCATAAAGTAAAACATACAAAATCATTTAATATGCTCTTAAAAGCACTTTTCTCTGTAAAATATTTATATTGGTATATATAGTGTTAATTTAAAAAACAGCTTGACATTGGCTCTACCTCAAAATTCTGAAAGACAGATTCCCGAAAGGACATAATACTAACAAAGTTAGCTAGCATTAGTTATAATGCTAGCTGATTTAGTTAGTATTATGCCCTTTTGGGAAATTTGTCTTATAGGATTTTGTGATAGAACTATATTAGGTATCAGGTATGTATATCTTAAGTTTTTTATAGATTTCTAAGCATATCAGTTATTATCTTACAAATAAAATTTTCACATACTAATTATAAAGTTCTTTTTCTGAGAACAAACTAATATATTTATACTTATATAATCACTTGTATTAGAGTTAAAAAGTTTAAAATTAAAGTTCATGTTAGGGTTAGAAAAGCATATATATAGGGATTAGTAATACTAGTAATACAAATCGATGAAAATATTCAATCGATTAGTTGATAGATCATTTTATCCAACTAATCGATTAATCGATTTTATTCAACTAATCAATTAGTTGGCGATTAATCGACTAATCGATTAACCGATTAGTTGACTAATCGATTGACCAATCGATTAGTTGAATAAATAATAAACGAAACTTGGTAAAATACATGTAAGGTAGCAACTGAAAACAGCCGGTTTGGTATTCTTATATGATCAGTTGATTAAACGACCAATTGACTAATTGATTAATTAGTCGATTAATCGATTAGTTGGCCAGTCGATTAATCGATTAGTCGACTAATCGATTAATCGACTAAGTTGGGTTTGTAAAATTCAAATCGATTAGTTGTCAACTTTACAACTAATCGATTAATTCGATTTTCGATTTGTATCACTAAGTAATACTCATTTAGACAATCTATTACTTGCTATCAATGTGCTTACGTAAATTACGTACTAGTAATATAAAATTGAGTACAAAGTGTTAGGGTCTGTGCTAGTGATACCACTAAAATAGATTTTTAAAAAAGGCCTATTTTGTCTGCATTAGAGAAAATTAGAAATAAAATTTATATAAATATGTTCTTTATAATTTCATCTATTCAAAAGAAGTATCAAATAATTTCGTCTTTCAAGTAAAATAGGTCAAAAACAATTTCGTCTTCAAATTTTAATTTTGGGTTTTAGAACATGAAATAATTTCGTCCTCATGTATAGTCTGGGCTAGGGTCTGGGTTAGGATCTGGATTAGGGCGCTGACATTTATTAGATAATATTTTAGGGGGTGGGGGGTCAAGAAAAATCTTACCTTAGTTAAATTTGATTGGCTAAAATTCTATTTATAGATCTTACTTGGGGGTGGGATAAGTAGGGTTGAGGGCACGGTAAAAATTTTGGGTATGCCCCTAGGGGGCTGAGGCTATACATATTGGCAAAATCCCAAATTACTATAGTTTGGGATTTGTCCGCGCCCAAATCCCAAATACATCCCAAATTAATTTCTAAAAAACTTTATTAATAATCTTTGTTTAAACAAATAGTAGATATTTTTATTGTTATAGATAACATATTTGCAAAATTTCAGGCCTACTCATATTAGTGGATCGGCATAGTTGGGTAAATCGACCAATCATGATTGAGGATTATCAAAAAAATTTTGCTCGAAAATTTATTATAGAGCGAATTTACACAAAAACGGCCTTTTTAACCAGCTTTGCATTTATAATTAAGTATGTAGAACATTATGAAATTCATGTATTTAATTATAAGCCAAAAGTAGATTAAAAAGGCCATTTTTTTGAAAATTAGCATCCGAATTTACCCTTGATAGTTACCAACCCATCTTACAATGCCCAACCCATCCTAAAACACCCGAGTATTTCAACAAACGGTAAAAGTACTTCTTTCTACAGCTTAGCATAGCTCTTTTATTAGATTTTTTTTGGTTTTTTAACTTGTCTAGACGTCGAAGAAGCCCTTTTGTTAGTTGTAACAAGTGCTTCATTTGTTAGTTTTTCAACGTCACTTAGGAGCAAATTTTCGTATAACAGTTTATTGAAAAAAGGCCCAATTATGCCAATCCGCTGATATGTTTTTTGATTTAATTTTTTACAAATAGCAATTGTTTTTTTTGAATTTGGGATTTGTCTGTGTTTTTCCAGCAAGTATAGCTGAGGCATGCCCTCTTTTATTGTGCCCTAGGCATGCCCCCTATATATAAATCATATGATATGTAGCATAGCAAGCTTTAATTTTAATTGGTCAATTACTAAATTATTATCATATATTGTACTATATATATTATTTGATTTTAAATAAATAAATTCTGAAACTGCTTTTATTCTATCTATATTAAAAATAATTTAGAAAATAGAGAAATAAATTAAAAGTTAGCGATGAAATACACTTTTTGTCTTATAGATTAAATATTCTATAATTATAGATTATTTAACAAAGTTTTAAAAGCTACAATATATTAGATATAGAGTATATCAGATATATAGGATTTATATAATTATATTCTATATTCTATACCTTTTATACTCTATATACATATATTACTTTATTGATAGTTAACAATTTATTTATGTTATTCATTATTTATTTTGTTATTAAATATGTATTGATTGATAAATAATTCAAGTTTTTTTTTAACCAGTTGCACAATAATAATAGTTATCAGAATTAATAAAATTTGGTTTGAATTTATTTCTATTAGCCAATCAGATTTTGTATCACCAAATTCACAAAAATTGGCTAATCAATGCATACCAATTCACATGATTCAGATTTATAATCACATAATAGAGGCATGTCTTTTGGCTCAGAGGCATGCCCCTAGCTATGCCCAGAGGGGCATGCCCCTAAAGAATGCCCTGGGACACTGTGCCCCCAACCCTAGGGGTAAGCCCCTATAGTAAATGGATATACAACATTCACATGACTTATAGGCCTGAGTTAGGGTTAGTTAAGTGCATTTTAGTAATACCAGCCATTATTGTAACTATAACAGATAAGCACAATTTTCAAATTAACCAGTATAAATGAAACACAATTAAAAAACAACCATCTTTTGTCAAAATCAAAATTTGTATAAGAAACTACCTTTCATGAACTAACAAAATATATAATATTTAAATTCAGACCCTAAGGGTGCTAATATTTATTGTCACAGATCATAATTTAAAATGAAATCTATATTCTATACTTAATCTGCTAGCTTTCTAAAACCCATTAATACTTGTTTATTATAATTTTTTTTAAAACTATCCTAACCCTAAACCCCTAACCCTAAAAAATGCACCCAAAAAAATTTAGTTTTTGAGATTTTATACTATCATTTTATTTTAATCTGGATTTCATTATAATCTGTCACATTTATTACCTTGCCCTTTTAATTGAGACAACTACTGACACAGTACACACGTGACTTATCAACACAGCAATAACTAGTATTATCTAAAATTAATCTTAACTCAGGCTACTGCTGTGTCAATAAGTCATGTGTTGCTGTGTCAGTAGTTGAATACCCCACAATACCCACTAATGTGACTTTACTCTAATCTCATCTAGTAAGTTAGTGGTGTCCAAAAAATTTTGCATATTGTGTAATCTGACCCATTTTGACAATTCGGATTCAGACCTCAGATCGAACCTACGGAGCATTAATACTAGCTTTTGTGCTGCCAAGTAATATTATAGCAAAATTACAATTTAAATAGTTTTACTTAGTACACAGTTAGCAGGTTTGTTAGTAAAATTTGTTAAAACTTGGTAATTTCGGGCAAAATTATTTAGCTCAGAGTGGCTCAGGTTATATGACATGCAAAATTTTTTGGACACCACTAATTGTTATATTTAGTGTTCCTCACGGGCCGGGTCGGGCTGGGTTTTAGCAAAAACCTGAAGTCAAACTGGAAAACCGGTCTGGATCCAAGTATAAACCCGAACCCGAATATTTGATACCTGACCCAAACCAGAACCGGTATAAGTATACCTTACACACGTGAAAATAAACCATTTTAAACTAAGCACTCCCTGTCACAGGTTAATTAATGACTTGCATTACTAAAGAACCTGTAACAGGAGAATCTAGATAGAATAAAGCCCTCTCGCAAATAATTTATAACCAACAAAAGCCAAATTCAGGTTTTGCTGAATAATAATAATAATAATAATAATAATAATAAAACATTTTCATGTATTTGTCTTTGGTCTGTAGTACATACACTATGACACGAAATCTAACAGGTTGTCAAGCATCATGCATATGTACAAAAACAATTAATTCATTTTTTAAGTCTAATATTTTGAAAAAAATATCAGTGAAGTAATCAACGTGTAATTTGTGCTATAAAAACTTTTCCTCGTGCATATATGCTATAAAAAATTTGCCTAATGCAATTTTACCATTAACCTTCAGATCGTTATAAAGAAAAAAAATTTTTATAAACCGGGACAGTTCAGGTACTATCAGTCCAGGTCTCTCTCGTGACCCGACCCGGTCGGGTTCTAAAAATCATGGCTCAGACCTGACGTGCAAGGCCAGGTCTGGGTCAGGTTTGGGTCTTCAGTTTGAGTATGAGGAACACGCATCTACTTATTTGCGCGGGTAATACAAGCTCCTAGAGAGGAAATAGCCAATCAGAGAGTGCAAATTTTGACTCTTCCGAATCAGCCCGACGAAGACGTAAAAGAAGAAAAAAGTGAAAATACGCAAACACTAATATTTAAATCGATCTTGGTGCACTAATTAAAAATGACGCGAATAAAATTTTACTTATATTAAGCATCACTCTAAGGGGGCTACCAGAAATTATGTGATTTTTTGGTGGGTGGGTGGGTCCCGAAAATATCAGGTTATAATTATAATTCTGGTCAAATTTTTATAATTCTGGTCAAAAGTATAAAATTATAAAATTATTAATAACTATTGATCTACTGGACCAATTTAGATAATTTAACTACCAAAATGTTTGTCTCACTGAGACGATTCTAACAAGCCCAAAATCGTTAAAATATAATTACAGGGTCCCAAGATCGTTCAACTTTTGTGTAATTTTAATAGTGATTTTTTAGAATCATTAAGTAAATTTTTTAATATTGAATAACTTTTCACTCTTCCTGTCGATCATTTGTCCAAATTTCCAAACAAAAGAAAAACAAAAATTTTTTTAGTAAAAGACGAAGCAACTATAGTACTGGTTTTTATAAAGGTCAACCTTCTCTTTTCTTTTCTGTTCAGTTCTTTGGAGACTCCTTTTTATATTCGGCACACAAGCCAGAAGCGTTAGTTGTGCAAGATAACTGGCAGTGGGTGCCCTTGGTACAAGAAATTCTGGTGGAAGTTCTTCTTTCGTCGACGAAGGTGCTGTAGTTGGCTAGGCGGTGAATTAAAAAATGAGTTTTTCAATACTTTCGTTATAGTTATTTAGTGGCAAAAACATAAAGACCATATCCACAATATCATATTCTCGCTTGGAGTCATTTTTTCTGGAATTTTGGACGAAAAGTGGAAAAACCGGTGTACCCCCTCCAAAAGATCGGCATTGTTGTTCCTATCCTAATTGGGAAGAAGGCATGCAAGTGGATAAACAGGAACGGACGCGTAATAAGACGTGGTGCAGTAGAGTAGGCAGATCTGCAGAAACCAAATTCTAGAACGTTCTTTTTATACACATATAATACTTTGGCGAGACGTTTTCTTGCGCAGTATTATATAATTTTTATCGTTGGGCATAAACGTAAATGTGCTATCATAGCCATTTACTTTTTGCTCTCTTCTTCTTTCTTTTTATTTTTGTTTTTGTTACCTTCTTTTTGGTCGTTTAGATATTTTAGTTTTCCCACATTTTTCTATTCCTTTTATTTTCTATATTTGTCTTTTTTTTAGTAGTACCTTGCTACTCGAGAAGTAAGGAGAAGAGGGTTTAAAAAGTAGGCAGTTATGATAGGCGGCAAGCTCTATCTGTGATTCGGACACTCTAAATTTATTGAAAACTTGGGTTACGATGAGAAAAAGTTTGATATAGCAGGTCACATTTAAGGATCTTTAGGACAACTGGGTGGGTCGCACTTTAAGTATTAACCTTCTAAAAGTAAGGTATCAAGTTGTACTGGTGTTACATAATTGATAAAAAATAAAGTTGCGGCATGACTGCTAAATTAAAAAAATATATATATATATTGAATAACTTTTGATCCACTGGCCCGTTTTGGATAATTTAACTACCAAAATGTTTGTCTCAGTAAGACAATTCTAACAAGCCCAAAATCACTAAATTTCAATTACAGGATTCCAAGATCGATAAAGATTTTATTGCTTGTCTAACAATACAAATCTTTATGATTTTGGGATTCTGTAATTAGAATTTAGCAATTTTGGGCTTGTTAGAATTGTTTCACTAAGATGAACATTTTGGTAGTTAAATCATCCAAAACGGGCCAGTGGATCAAAAGTTATTCAATATTAAAGAAATTTACTTGTGATTCTAAAAAATCACTATTAAAATTACACAAAAGTTGAATAATTATAGGACCCTGTAATTTGATTTTAATGATTTTGGGCTTGCTAGAATTATCTTAGTGAGATNCAAAAGTTGAATAATTATAGGACCCTGTAATTTGATTTTAATGATTTTGGGCTTGCTAGAATTATCTTAGTGAGATGAACATTTTGGTAGTTAAATCATCTAAATTGGTCCAGTAGAGAAATAGTTATTATCAATTTCATATATTAAAACATATGAATAAATTTTAAAAAGTATAAAATTTGATTGGCTAATAGAGTATCAGGTGTGGGTGGGTGGGGTAAAATTTTGAAATTTATTAGTAACAAAATATTACGTAATTTCTGGAAGCCCCCTAACCCTATAGCCTCTAATGTTAAGTCCCTAACCCTAAATTTTTATCTCGCGCACTTAGTTTATTTACAAAATCAGATTCCTTTTTTGGTTTGTATTACCTACGCAAATAAGTAAAATGTGAGGAACACTAGTCACATGATTGAGACGTTATACTGTATATATACAGTATTTAGATAATATAAATAATAGAGGTTGACTATAAGTCAACTATTCGAAAAATTACAAAGCGCCCAATAAAGCTCCAGGAACTCTAGCATAGGGCCAGGTAAGTATTATAATGGCAATTCTAGCAGACCAGCTGGCTAATCAGATGAGGTTATACAGAAAGCATCGAATTAAACCCAGACTACTGGTCAGACGCATCAGAAGTCGCATGGCATTACACCAAGTGTTGGTGATAAATCACATAAATACACTCGTCACAAACTCTCTCTCTCTCTCCACCAGCAAAACAAATTAGTTAGAATTCGCATATATACAAACATATACAAAAAAAAAAAAGTTTCATCATGACTCAAGAGAGACAAAAGAAAATGGCAATATACATAACTGAGAATACAGCCCCATCCAACATGACCAACACAACAGCTAATAGCCAGGCCATAATGCAAATCGATCTGTTCAAGATCGACATCAACACAAGGGCATATATCGATTCAGTATGCCAGGCATCAGCAAATGCAATTGTCGATTCAATCAAATCATATATTAACAAAAATATGCAAATGCAAATGAACATAATCAGTAAGCTAAATGAACCTCTGGGCATATACATGAACCAATAAAAAACCCAGACCATCCAAATGAACAGCAAGGCTTCATCAATGATATCTGGACACAACTATGATTACGATCTAGCAATGATTAAAGAAAGCAGCACCATGAACCAGAAAAAGATCCAAACCCCGAACCAGGTAATTGTCCACTAACCCAATTTTAAATAACCTCATCATTAGTGCTACCAAGCTACCAAATAAGGAAAGTACTACAGTACTGAATGAAGCCCAAGGAACATTTTTACACAACAAAGGTATTAAGGTCAAGGCAACTGCACGAACATACCCATCTCTAGAGTACAGTAACCTCAACAACCTGCCCCTTGACTATAGCTTTACCAACCAACAAGCAGCAATCATCGAACAAGTATACTTGTGGTGGGTTTTAAACTAGAGTAAGGGCCAAAAAATTATAAAAATGTTGCCCAACAAGCCAAATTTACCTCCTCATCTATGGAAAGCCATCGCATTTGGCTCATATGTTGACTTCATGAATTCAGGTACAAAAACCTAAAGGCCAACCTAAAGAACAATGGTGCTGAACAAACCCTCCATACCACCGAAAGAGGTATCATTGCTATTCGAAAAAGGAGCTACCCTCAAAAATTTGCAAGCATAGCCAAATGGTTACTCGCTTTTAAATCCTACATAGACTCTGTGCTAATTATATACCCAACCAGAAAACAGGAATTAAACGCTTACCAAGACAATATCAATGCCCTATGCATAAAACATGATTTTTTAGCAGTGGCATCATACAATGAAGACCGCAGGTTACACTTAACAACCAACTGAAACACAACTTTAATGGACCGTGATATTAAGGCCGAGAGAGAAAACTTCAACACGTCAACCATCAAAAAACAATGCTTCAACATCCAGCAAACCCAGAAAAGTAATATTACATGGTATGATGGAAGGCAGATATGCATAATCTGGAACCGCAAGGGGTGCCCTGAAGAACTCAACTGCCAACGCATGCACACATGTCTAGCATGCAAGAAATTGGGCCACCCTGAACAAAGATACTACCTTAACAGAACCCTACTGAACAAAGTGGAAGGACAAACCCCATTAACAATAGAAAAAAAAAAAAAAAAAACTACAAAAAAAAAAACTACAAAACAACAAATAGATGGGCAAAGTAACATACCTAGATATGGATATATGCAAGATTAGCCAAAGCGATATGAGCACAGAACAAAAAAAAAAAGCAAAAGCAAGAGAATGCATGGTCATGAAAGTCCACAAAAAAAAACAAACATATGACAACAACAGGAAGGCAAAAAAAAAGAAAAAAAACTTTCACTCACATATACATCAATTATCCAACCTATGGCCCATACAGCAAATATCATATGCAAACCTCTGCAATACTCAGCCCAATTTAAACTATCACGAAATATAATAATTAACAAAGCCCCCACCCTACAATCAATAAATGAAACTATTTCAGCAGTACCCCCGCCTTTCATCCCATTAACAGATACCGAAAAGCAGTTACTCTTACAACTGGACTCACATTATTTCAATATACAAACCCCTATCAATATTCAAGCATTTAAAAGCCTTACAATGTCACACCCAAACCGACAATTCGTCGAGTACCTCATAAATGGCATCACACATGGTTTCAGGTTCAACTTCAGGGGGACCCAAACAAAATTAATGCAAGGAAACCTAAATCAATTAATATGTCTCCTGAAGCATTTCAAAACTATCGCATATTTCTAATGAGTTGACTAACAAACGAATCTGCGGTACATTTTACAAAAATAATATGCCTTGTGAACTTTTTTAAACAAATCCATGCAGTTAGTAAAAAAGAAGAATACAAATACCCAAACGTACCGAGTCATCTACCATCTGTCCTCTCACTCCAATAGGAGCATTAATGACAGAATTGATAAGGAAGAGTTCTCTACAAAATACGAAAATGTGAGCCACGCAATTCGCTGAATAAACCACTTTAATAGTAGCTGCACCCTGTCAAAAATAGATATCAAAGATACATATCGAATACTTAACAGTTTACTCAGTAGACCAGCTTCTACAAGAATTCTCTTGCAATGATAACATCTACTTCGACAAAGTTATTACATTCGGAAATCGAGCTTCAGAAGGAATCATTTGCCGCTTCGCATATGCTATTGCTTGGATTGCAGTCCAGCAAGCGATCTCTGCAATTATCCACTACGTGGACAACTTTCTGATAATCTCCCCAACAGATAGTTTACGAGAACTCTGACAATTTATTTGCATTCTCAACACGATCAACATCCCATATAAAGCTTCAAAACTGGAAGGACCATGCACCAATCTTATCTTTTTAAATGTAACACTAGATACTGTATCCATGACTGCGTCTATAACCGACCAGAAAAAAGAAAAGCTAATCCTTTTGCTTAACCAATGGATATCCAAAAAGTGGTGTTTTCTGAAAGACCTCCAATCATTAGTAGGCTCACTGATCTGGACATGCCAAATAATTCCACAGGGACGCCCATTCGTACAGTGATTAATTCAAGCACAGAACTTAGCCAAGTCACCCAAGCATCATATACAGATAACACAATCTATGAAATCTGATATCCAATAGTGGTTATTAATAATATGACCCTGGACCGGCATTCAACTCCTGCAGGATCAAACATAGCACCCTCCACATACTATAAATCTATTTACAGATGCATCGAACATAGGGAGAGGTGCAACATTCCAGAACAGCTTTACTGCTTTCACATGGTCCAACAAACTGAATATTTTTTTTTTCCCTTAGACAATCGTGCTCTATTTATTAGATACTATTTGAAGTCCAAAAATACAACAAAAGAAATATCTGTTTACTAATAGGCCGCAACCCGGCTGCCACAAATGGTGCCCAAGTAGGATTGTCGCACTGGTGTTTGTCAAACGAAAGCGACCATGATCTTTGGCCATGAGTACATCTTCCGAATATAACGCGGTACCCAGTTACCTCTTCATAATCCACTCCTTCCAAAAAAACTTTATCCCTGAGCTTCTCATAAAAACAAAGAAAAAGGAAAGGGGAAATCTTAAAACAGGGGGATGAACTACTAAACGAAACCCAACAAAAAAGACCAAAAAGAAAATTCTAGAAAAGTAAAACACACAAAAAAGAAAAGAAAAGAGAAAAAGTCATGAAAGAAATAGAAAACGAAGGTGCTAATACGTCTAAACACTAAACGATAAAAATTGTATAACACTACATAAGCATCTACTTATGAATGTGTTATACGTACAAAATGAGAAAAGAAAAGAAAATTCTAGAATTTAATTAAAACCCGAAAGGCCAACAACTTTGCGTCACCATCTCGTCACGCGTCGTTCCTGTTTACCACCTTGCATACCTTCTTTCCGATTAGGATAGGAACAACAGTGCCAATCTTTTGGAGGGGGTACGCCGACTTTCCCACTTTTTGCCAAAATTCTAGTAAAAAAAGCTCAGCGAGAATATGGTAGCGGGGGTTCGTAAATTTTCTCTTGGACTTGCGACAAAAAACCTTTAAAGATAGTATTAAAAAACTCATTTCCTTTTAGTTCACCGCCTAGCCAACCAAGGTATCTTCGTCGACAGAAGGGAGTTGCTTCTACCAGAATTTCTTGTACCAAGGGCGCCCACTGCCAGTTATCTTGTACAACCGACGCTTCTGGCTTGCTTGCCGAATATACAAAGGAGTCCCACTTAATAGTGTTAACCTTTATATGAACCGATGTATGAAGTTGCTTCGTCTGTCACTAAAAGAAATTTTTTGTTTTATTTTGGCACAGAAATTTTGGCGCAAGTGATCGTCGGGAAGAGTTCCATGATAATGTAATCGTTAATTTTTTTTGAACAAACTGAATATATCTACAACAAATATTCAAATCCGAGAACTACTAACAACTCTGATTGCTATATGAACCTTTGCCCCTATGTGGCAGAGGAAAAGGCTGATAATTTGGATCGATAATCTAGCCAATGTCGAAGCATACTATGCAGGCTTCTGCAAGAACTCAGACATCAACAATCTAATAGCTACATTTACATAATACAAATCCAGGGCAATTTCTCAATAAAACTCGAACATATACCAGGGGTCAACAATTAAGATGCAGATCTACTTTCCCGCAATAAGCACCGGGAATACATCGCAAATAATCCACTAGTACGATACTTCCTACCAGACACTCCAGAGAAATACAAGCATCTAATACCTTTATACCTTCACTTAAACAATAGATAACACAATGCTAACAACTCGACAAGGTGAACTACCACCAACTAACATCAACTCTTTTAACCCCTTTGATGAACAACTTTCTCTTGACAAGCAAGCCGCAGCAATCTTAAACATTGCTACACCAGTCAACAAGTCATATGAGGCCATTATAAAAGATACAAAAAACTCACCAATAACAACCAATGGTACAACGACAATAACTCCATCTGGCCAATTTCTAGGAATTCACTGATCAAATATATCACCTTTCTCCACAACAAAGTTTCACTCACTATGATTCTATTCTACTTAGTAGCGTTAAAACACCATCACAAATAAAACTATTACAATTGGACAAGTATCTGAACTGATCCTCTCATAACTCAACTTCTAAAGACCATTAACTTTGCACATTCCCATTCCTCTATTAAACAAAAAGCACATATTATCTGCCAACATCTCACAATAATCAAATCCAAAATCGACATAACAGATCTAACAAACATACTATTTTGGGCGGTTGCACTATCAGCCTTTTATGAACTAGCCCATCTTGGAGAGCTGCTGCCAAATAACCAATTAGATCCATCTAAAGTCCCATCACTAGCAGCGTTAAGTTTCGAAAAACTAGCAATACCACATTCGCCCTAATCCAATTAACTAGAACAAAAGTTCACAAACTATCTAACCGAGCCACTTTAATAATAAATCCAACAAACAACTTACTATGCTCCGTATGTGCATTAAAAACATACGCATACCACAGGACGCAACTATCATATACCAATAAATGCCCCTTATTGTTTGCCAAACCAGATGGATCCTGGGTCACAAACTGACAGTTCATATCCAAACTAAAGCAACTACTGCCTGATGAAAATGTGGCAGGGCACAGTTTTCATGCAGGAGAAACAACTGAACTCGTAATAAGAGGTGTCCAACTTGTACTAATTCAAAAAATCAGCAGGTGGAACTCTGAGTCATTCTACAGATACATTAGGGACCACCCGGCAACAATTGCATCAATTCTTACGAACGCATATATTGCCTAAAGCCTCACAAAAAAAAAAAAAAAAAAAAAAAAAAAAAAAAAAAAAACTTTGGAACCTGCGGCTCACCCAAAAAAAAAATTTGGAACCCTGCGGTTTACCCAAAAAAAAAAAAAAGGTATGAAAAAATCGCATTTATGGTTTACAAATGAAATATCACATGACCAATAGCATGCATCCTACAATAAATACTCTATGGTTATACAAAAGGCAAGCCAAAAAAAAAAAAAAGGAAAAAGGAGGCAAAAAAAAAAAAGAAGACAAAACAGGTTCAAATAACAGAACCATGAAAATCTTTGGAACATGCCCATGATTCTGCCATTTAAATGGCCGGCCTGCTTTGGCAAGCAGGAAACCACCAGCCAACACTCAATATGATTTAACAATATGATCTAGTTTCAATCTGGCCTGTTACAGCAACCTCCGCGCAATTATTGCTAACTTTCGGTGAGTTGCTGCTTCAGTGCCTATTATTTCATGCATGTATTAACACTCAATATATACAATAAAGTTATATTTTGGCTCCATATTGAGCCAGCCACCCAAACACATGGGCACGCAGAATATTTTTCATAGAGGTTGACTATAAGTCAACTATTCGAAAAATTACAAAGCGCCCAATAAAGCCCCAGGAACTCTAGTATAGAGCCGGGTAAGTATTATAATGGCAATACTGGCAAACCAGCTGACTGATCAGGTGAGGTTATACAGAAAGCATCAAATTAAACCCAGACTACTAGTCAGACGCATCAAAAATCATGTGGCGTTATACCAAGTATTGGTGATAAATCACATAAATACACTCGCTCTCTCTCTCTCCACTAGCAAATCAAATTAGTTAGAATTTGCCCACTCACCTCTCCACAAAATTACCATGCTCAGAATCGAACATGCCCATGATTCTGCCATTTAAACGGCCAGTCTGCTAATGATACAAATCGATGAAAATTTTTCAATCGATTAGTTGATAGATCATTTTATCCAACTAATCGATTAATCGATTTTATTTAACTAATCGATTAGTTGGCCAATCGATTAATCGACTAATCGATTAGTTGACTAATCGATTGACCAACTAATCGATTAGTTAAATAAATAATAAACGAAACTTGGTAAAATACACATAAGGTAGCAACTGAAATAGCCGGGTTTATATGATCGGGTTGATTAAACAACCAATTGTCTAGTCGATTAATTGACCAATTGACTAGTCGATTAATCGATTAGTTGACCAATCGATTAATCGATTAGTCGATTAATCAATTAATCGACTAAGTTGGGTCTGTAAAATTCAAACCGATTAGTTGTCAACTTTACAACTAATCGATTAATTTGATTTTTGATTCGTATCACTACAGCCTGCTTTGGCAGGCGGAAAACCACCGGCTAACACTCAATATGATCTAACAATACGATCTAGTTTCAACCTGGCCTGTTACGGCAACCTCTGCGCAATTATTGCTAACTTTTGGGAAGTTGCCGCTTCAGTGCCTATTACTTCATGCATGTATTAACACTCAATATTTACAATAAAGTTTTATTCTGGCTCCATATTGAGCCACCCACTCAAACACATGGGTGCGCAAAATGTTTTTCGATATAAAAAATTTAATAAATTTTATTAATAGTACCATAGCACTATAGTGCTATAGCACTATAATTCTATAGCGCTATAAAATAAATCCCTATTTTTTAATCTCATTAAATTAACACGAACGGGATAGAATTAAACAGGTATTTATACAGTAAAATCTCTGTAAGTGTACAAACTTGGAACCAAACTTTTAAGAATGTAATTAAAGAACAATATATATTTGGGCCAATTGAGTGTGATTTAGAGAGGATGTGCGCTTATAGAGGAAGCGTTTTTACTTTAATAATAAATTTAGACCTCATCAATCAATAAATACATTTGATTAAGCAAATGAAAAATTTAAAAGTATTTATAGAATTTTAGTTGTTATATAAATAGTTGTTCTGGTGCATAAAACCACTTTATAACAATTTATATAAGTAGTAGCTCTAAAGTACAAACGATTTTATATCAATAGTATTACTCCAGGTAGTTTACTTTTAAATAAATCTTAATAAGCCGAGGTAGTGTTATTCCGGAGTATTATACTCTATTGAATCTCTACCTTTCAATCATAACTATCTACAACCACTCCATCTATTTGATTTTTACCAAACCCACGATATCTAACCTTACCTCTTAATACTATTCAACATCCAAATACATTACCCTTGCTTTACCAAACGAAACAATCTTTGATATCTTCCCTTATCCAATTTACACGTACCATAAATCCCCCAAAATTACCTCCTATTATATCATCTTAGTCCACCTACACACAATTACTGCCATCTAATCCATTAATATGCTACCACATTTCTTTTTCAACTCTATCCGCGTGCCTTTCTATTTAATCACAACGTACATACCTAAAAATCTTTCACCATAATAAATTTATACTATACCTATATTAAACCCGTCATCGACCTACTATTACACGAATAAGAAGCGAATCTTATGAGTTAACCCCATCATTAAAAATTTATTTAACATATAAAAACAAATTCCAAACCTATTTATCATATAGGCTCATTATTGCATTAAATTTTATCATTCCAATCAAATCGCCTAATTAATTATTTTTGCGGGCTGAACAACTTACCCCAGGTCAAATACTGAGCCATCAAAAATAATAATTATACCTTTCGAATGCATAATATACAAACCCAAAGCCCTATCTCAAAATATGAAAACTCTAGCGAAATTCTTTGCATAGCTATAAATAGCTGATCTATCAACACAATAACAACTTAAAGTAGAAAATAAGTACTTGTTATTGGTCATGTTGTTGGCGATAACTGATTATTCACTAGGCGTGACCAAAGGGCACGTCATAACGCAGTGTTTGCTATGAAGATTATCGTTAACAATATGACTCAATAAAGTCGATTTAAATTACTAGACACATTTTATATAAATAATCAATTATATAATACATTATAAAAATTAATTTCAAGGGTTGGGGCCCCATAGTCTAGTGGTCTAGATGCTCAACCCTCACAGCCAAGGTCTTTGGTTCGAATCCTACTAGAAGCAGTTTCTAGTAAAATTCGAATACAAGGCCCTGTGAAAGTCCATGTGAAGTACGAATCTGGTTTAAGAATTTCCGGAAGGAGATCCATTGTAGAGGGTTGGCACTATAGATGACAGTCCAGTTACACAAAGGTTGCGCAAGTAATTCCTTTGCGGGCAAGTACAAAGTAGCACCAACAACCCTAAGCCGGTCTTGGGGATCTTGATTGGGAGGGTGATACAACTGTAACATGAACCCAAGTGGTGAGAAAAGTGGTGAACACAAAGGGATCTGTGGCAAAGAATTGGCCTAAATTGGATAAGAAACACCTCTGGCACCAGTACCAAACCTAAATTGGAAGGAAACCACTATAAAGGCAGATTTGCGAATTGGGGATACGAACAAAATGACGAATCACTCGATGGGAAGTACATTGTACGAAATATAGCTCCCTGGCCTAACCAACGGTAGAACACCAACCGCTTTACAAGAAGTTGGAAGTAGTACAGAAATGTATTATGAAATCCAGTTAGGAGTAGCTGTGTCATATAGGAGGAGTGAGAGCTAGCTTGCTGAGGATAGGGGTGGTTCTCGCTCAGGCCAGTTACGCAACATAGCCGGTGCTCACTTACCTTTAGGGGAAGTATCTGCTAACCAATCCAGATAGCATATCTGCAGTAATATACGATAGATTACTAAGAGTAGTGGGTACAGCAAGGCTCTGCTCTCACCATTGGAGGAAGGTAGTGGCTTGAGATATGGGCTAGGTTACGGCAGCATTTAAGAGATGGCTTGAGATACAAACCTGGCGGCGGCAGCACTACAGGTACTACTAGTGGGTAATCTCGGGACACCAAGGTTTAGGAAGTAGCCGTGAGGTTACGATCGTCTGGGCAAGGCCCTCGCACCTACTTGGAAGTATAGGATCAGCAATATGAGAGAAGCGAGGAATATAGTGATTAGCCGAATGACAAAATAGGGAGTAGTCCAAAAATCTAGGTCATACAGAAAATGGTGTATGGAAAGCTCTAGTAGGTTTAGGTCACAAATAGTCAAGAATGTCTGAGTCTGTAGTACTTGAATATATAACATTGTATCACATAATATATACAAACATATACTCAATAAAGTCTTCGAGGCACGACCTCATCTTAAAAAAAATAAAAAATAAAAAATAAAAATTAATTTCAATATTAAATCTTGTAGAATAATAGTTAGCTCGCCAGTTATTAGTAAGTAATTTCCAGGTTCGATACCTGGTAATAACAAATGTTGAAAAAAACCCCCTGTTCACTTATTGGCCAATTGTTTTTTTCTCATTATCATTAAGCTCTTATATTTTGTATTAAGAGTAAGAATCAAACAAGGCAAGACAAGACATGCAAGAATAATCCTTCATATTTGCAATGTTCTGCATTAACGTTACAATCTGTTCTGATTCTAGCATATGACAGGTGCTTATATTATAAATCACAGCGTTTCTGTTCAGCCTTTAATGATAGTGGGCTGTATATTAAGGAATATAGCATAGTTGGAGCACGATTTATAAGGTATTTATTTATTTATTATGCATCAAACAGAACTACTTCTATATCACTTACTCTTTATTAGTTTGGGGCGTCATATTTATATATTTTGGTTAATTTTCCAAGGTTTGAACTCCAAATTTTGGGTCTTAGACCCGTATACAGAGTTTCGTCTTCAAATTTCAGATTTCAAAGGCCTCAAACCCAGATCTAGAGTTTTGAACCCATGCAAAACCATTTAGAAAATTGCTCAATGAGAGGTTTTATCAATTTATCAGGTGTTATTAATGAATGAAAATTTATCGTGCCACGCAAAGTTTTTTTTTTATGTGTCAAATATTCTATCGCTGTTGTTATCTGATGATGACTTTATCTTAATTTTCCAGAATTATATATAGGTCCGGTAAAAAAAGAAACCAAACATTCCAAATTTCTGATTCTGTGTTATGCAAAACAAAAATTAACTTTTACGTGGCCTTAAATGTGAACATGAATCTATTAATTTACAATAGATAAAAAAAAACAAATTAACTTTGTGTACCCTAATATTCTATATACTACGATTTTCTAAACCATGTTTTGTAGATTGAGATTTAACAAATCGAATACTCAATTAATAAATAATCTTTATTTTTACTCATATTTTTTATTTCCATTAAATTAACACAAACGGTATAAAATTAAAGAGGTATTTATACGGTAAAGCCTCTGTAAGTGTACACACTTGGAACCAAACTTTTAAGAAAATGCAATTAAAGAACAATAGCCGATTGAGTGTGATTTAGAGAGGATGTGCACTTATAGAGGGTGCGCTTTTACTTTAATAATAAATTTCGACCTCATCAATCAATAAATACATTTGATTAAGCAAATAAAACAATTCAAAAGTCTTTATAGAGTTTTTGTTATATAAATAGTTGCTCTGGTGCATAAACCACTACAATTTATAAATAGTAGCTCCAGAGTACAAACAATTTTATATCAAAGGTATTACTCCAGGGTGGCTTACTTCTTTTAAATAAATCTTAATAAGCTGAGGTGGTGTTATTCCGGAGTATTATACTCTATTGAATCTCTACCTTTCAATCATAACTATCTACAATCCACTCCATCTATTTGATTTTTACCAAACCCACGATATCTAACCTTACCTCTCAATACTATTCAACATCCAAATATATTACCCTTGCTTTACCAAACGAAACAATCTTTGATATCTTTCCTTATCCAATTTACACGTACCATAAACCCCCCAAAATTACCTTCTATTATATCATCTTAGTCCATCTACACACAATTACTGCCATCTAATCCATTAATATGCTACTACATTTCTTTTTCAACTCTATCCCTTTCTATTAAATTACAACATACATACCTAAAACCTTTCACCATAATATATTTATACTATACCCATATTAAACCCGTCATGAACCTACTATTACACAAATAAGAAGCAAATCTTATGAGTTAACCCCATTATTAAAAATTTATTTAACATATATAAAAACAAATTCCAAACCTATTTATCATATAGACTCATTATTGCATTAAATTTTATTCATTCCAATCAAATCGCCTAATTAATTATTTTTGTGGGCTGAACAACATACCCCAGGTCAAATACTGAGCTATCAAAAATAATAATTATACCTTTTGAATACATAACATACAAACCCAAAGCCCTATCTCAAAATATGAAAACTCTAGCGAAATTCCTTGCATAACTATACAATAACAACTTAAAGTAGGAAATAAAATATTGGTATATACATACTTATTTACATCTCATGCATATAGTAAACAAAAAATGCTTCAAATTATATTTGTGAACATATAAAATATCGACATACAATCTATTTTTAGATAATGCTAGTTAATACTACCATATGATGAAACACCAAACGATCATAATTGTTTAGAAGCTTATTGAATTGTCTAGCTCCAGCATACAGCTTTATAGTTATAAAAATTTTTAAAATTAAAATATTACTAGATATGACTATTAGTTTATTATCTGACAGTACTTTTAGTAGTCGCTCTACAAACTCTATGCAAAAGCTACTCCTTCACTATTAGTAAAACCAAAAACACGTGAATAATCGAGCCTACCTATACTACTGTGCATTCCTGCAAAACCCTTATTTAAATAATTAATCAAAATAATTGATTTTCAAAAAATGAACATGTGACGTCTTTTTAATTCCAGCTGGGATCACATAATTACGGCTAACTCAATGCAATTGGTTGGCCCATCGATATAGCCAAATACCAAATTTTAAAGTTTACTACTATGATATAGGCCAATAAAGTTGATTTAAATTACTAGACGTATTGTAAAAGTGTTTATATGAATAATCTATTACTGGTGTTATAGAATAGGTTTTAATGTTGGTAGAAATTAGTTGAAAATTAGAACTTAATAAAGAAATTTTGTAATAACTGTATTTAGTAATAGTGATATGCGAAATTGATGTGCAATGACACTCAATGACGCTTAGCGACGCTTAACGACGCTTAGCGACGCTTAATGACGCTTAGCGACGCTTAACGACGCTTAGTGACGCTTAATGACGCTTAGCGACGCTTAACGACGCTTAGCGACGCTTAGCTCAATAGATATATAAACCCACCTTATTTCCCTTAGTTTTAGACAGATCCAGACATTGTATTTTATCTTTACCTTTATATTATTTATCCTCCTCTCTTATTATTAATAAACTCTTGGGATTTCTAAGGAACAGACACCTTGGAATAGCCCTCTTGTTAAATTAATAAACTGTGTATTATCTCTTGTTGTTTTATACCGAACTGCCTCAGAGAAGTGTGTAGTTTCTTACAGACATAAAAGAAACTATACTTCCCTCTTGCACACCGCTTCACGCCCAAAGTAAGGGATCTCAGGAGCCGTGTGATTGTTACTCTATCGGAATTAAAGAAGGCTTCCGGTACTGTAACATTTGGTGCCTTCTGGCGGAAATCTATTTAAATTATTGAATATTATTAAAGAATTTGGAAATCTTATTATTACTTTTGGCAGAAATTTAATTATTTTTTTTTTGGCTGTTACTAACCCTCTTGCTGTTGATTGCACTCTTATTATTCTCTTACAACTTACTTGGAATTTTCTTTTTGTTGGATACTAACTATTTACTATATTTAGGAGATTAAAATTTTGTTAACAACTTACTACTAACCTTTTATTTTGGAGGTATTTTATTATTCTTTTATTAGTTTCCTTAAGACTTGGGAACTGCCTTTTCTATATGAATAGAGCGTATGAACTATACTTAGAACAAATTGAAGTACACGAAACAAGTCATCCTTCCTCACTTGCGGTAGACGTTTTGCAAGCCTACCATCCTGATTTATCCTGTACTATCTGTTACCCTGTTGCTAATTTATACCGTCCCTTTCGCCGATTCTGGGGAACGTATCGAGACAATTATTTTGCTACCCAATACTCACAAAAGACAAACGACTCTTACTGTATTTTAGTTGCTGCTACTGATTATAATACTGCTAGAGCTGCTGCTCGAGATATTGTTTTTAGTTGCCGCTATAACAACGACCTATTAGACCCAAAAGAAGTTATTGCTGGTCTACTCCTTGCACATACCCCCTATACTCTTGCACCTACCTTACCTCTTAATTTTGAAGCTACTCTACTTGATCTTCACATTGAGGACCTCTTACCTTCTACACCTGCTTCAACTCGACCAAGGACTGAAAACCTTCTATTCGATTTTCAAAATCAACTAGGAAGAACTGAATTAAATTTTGACGTTTCTCCACCCAGATCTATATTCACCTTAGGACCTGAACAATTAGCTGATACTGGTGTTGGTTCTTCCACTAATACTTATATACCAATCCCTCCAAGCCTTGCACTTCCTTCTTCACCTATCTCAGAAATTCCATATCATTATACTCGAGAAACTACTCCTCCTCCACGAAATCGCCTCTTTCGCTATTTACAACAAACCTTTTCTCCTGCTCGCACAACTGTTCCTCCATCTCCTCTTGTAACTGAATATTACCCAACTGTTAATTTAGATATAAACGTTACCCCACGCCATACACCTCCATTACTTAATACTCCTCCTCTTAACGACCAAAATTTAATTGACCCTCTCGACCATTATATTCAAAACCAAGACGCTACTATTGTTAGAGCTGACTCTCCTCCACAATTCGAGGAAATAAATTTACAACCTCTTGTTGAAGAATTAAACCCTATCTTACCTCCTAACCAACCAGAAAACCTAATGGGTGATCAAGCTTTACAAGATGCTGCGCAAGCAATAACTGATCTTGCCAATGCCCTTGGACAAGGCTCTGAGAAAACTCTTATTACTGTTGCAGATTTTTACGGTGACGGAACCCAAGACCCTGCTGACTGGCTGAAGGAATTTCGAAGAGCCGCTACTGCCAACCGATGGAGTGCTGAACGGAAACTTCAGCTTGCTCCTGTGTACCTTAAAGGTGTTGCTCTAGACTGGTATACTGCTTTAAACCCGGTACCCAATGTTTTTAATGATAACAACCACCAGAACCGAAGTTTCCAGCATCTTTTTAAGACACGTTTCTATACTACTAAGCAAAAGGCCCTTTGGCAAAAACAACTTTTCGAAATTAAGCAAGGACCCACAGAAACGGTGGATGGATATGTCAACCGATTTCGTACATTGCAAACGAAAGTGGACCCAACCGGTGTTTTTCCCGCTGATTTTGTTAAACAACTTTTTATCCAAGGCTTACGTTCTGAGTATGCAGTTAATGTTCAAGCTGCTATACCTAATACCCTGACCGATGCTATTGAAGTAGCCCTCCGCTGGGAAACTGGAAAATTAATGACTACCCCTACTACCAATACCGACCAAGCTATTCAACAACTTACAGACCAAATTGCTAAGCTTAGTATTAATTTAGCCCAGACACAGACCACACCTACCTCTTCTGTTAATTATGCTGACAACCGTGCCCAAACCCCTCGAATGAAAGAGCCTCCTATCTGCTATTATTGTGGACGCACTGGACATTTTATTCGTGATTGCAATAGTAGAAAACAGGACCAACGACAAGGATCCAATTCTCGTCGTAATAATAATAACAATAACCGGAACAGAAATAACAACCAAAATAGGGACCGAAATGGTCGCTCTTCTGATCGCTATTCCAATAACAGAGACCGTTCTCGCAGTCGCAATAATTCTCGTCCTAGAAGCCAATCTAGAGATAATAATTATAGAAGCCGAAATAATGATAACTATCACTCTTACCAAAACTCCTCTAATCGATCTCCTTCGCCTTATCATCGAAGTGTTAATTATCTTACACAAAATCAGACTCAGACACCCTCTCTTACTGCTAGCAAGTGGAAAACGCTACTCAATAATCCATCTATCCGAGGTGCCTTGGCTACTCACCTGTATGAGGAAGCCAAAAATGCCAACCTTGTTCAAACCCCTGCGTATACTACACCTGTCAAATGTAATGTCTCTCTTCAGAATAAACCTTACCAAGCTATTATTGATAGTGGTGCTTCAATCAGCATGATTGCTCACAAGGCAGTCAAAGAACTTGGATTGACTATTGAAAAGGCCTCTAACAGCCTTATTGTTCCTGCAGTTGGAACTTCCACTCGGCCTTTAGGGATTATAAAAGACCTGCCAATTGAAATTGATCACATTACTATCCCTCTTACTGTAGAAGTAGTAGACACTACTTCTTACTCTCTTCTATTAGGCAATGACTGGAATCAAAAAGTGGAAGCAAATTATAATTGGAAAAATGGTTGTTATACTTTTAAATGGGAAAACAAGAAACATACTATCCCTACTACTTATGAAAGTAACCAACCTCTACCCAGTCAACCCACTGTGACTGCACCAGATGAATTAGACCTTTATGAACCAGAATACTTATACCCTCGAGAAGCTTATACTTTCGATCGAGAAGACTCAGACCAATCTCTTTCACTAGAAGAAAATGAATGGACCACTTATCATTCTCGCCGTAGAAACAGAAAAGCTCCTAAACAGCGTGTCTGTGGAAATTGTGGTTCTCCTGACCACCTCTTTGCAAATTGTCCTACCAACCAATGTAATCGATGCCAGGAATTTGGCCACATCGCTGTTAAATGCCCTAAACAAGCCCCAAGACGTACCACCTGCCCTACTTGTCATGACTCCAACCACCTATATAGGGACTGCCCCAATAATGTCTGCAGAGGATGCAGTACATTAGGACATATTGAAGCCTACTGTCCTCTTGCCACTTGGAAAAGACAAAATTTGGTTTACCAGTGTGGATGTACTCTTGATCAAGTTGATAGTAATCGCCTACCTAACCATAGCACTCGCCGTACCCACCATTGTTGTCAATGTAGAGTTCCTAACAGACCTGAAGTCCTTAGACTTCTTGAAGAGAAACTTGTTTGCCCTGGATGCTATTCTGACTTTCACTGTGCTCTAGACCGAGAAGACCCTAGGAGTATCCATTTCTTCACCCAAGGTGAAGGACGTGGAATGCTTGTTAATTGCAAAGTATGTAATAAAGCAGATACAAGACCTAGAATGTGTCAATTAGACAGTCTTCGGGAAGAATTATGGTTTTGTGAATTAGAACACCTTTACGCATACAAGGCTAGCCAGGATATCCAGTATAATCCTAATTATAACCTCTGGACTCGAATCAAACGTTATACTGAATCAACAAAGAATGCCGGACACCAATATGAAATGAACCAGACCAGAATTTACCGACTTGCGAAGATTCTCTTGGATGAAAATGACCAGACCATTGCCCAGGCCCTAGAACCTCTAACCTCTGACCGCATAACTCAACCCTGGAGCTATAAGGAAATGCAACTTATATTGCAAGCTGAATCAGACTTACTATCAGAAAATGATATTGACCCGCTACAAGCAATTTTAGACGAATCCTTCGACACTAGCCACCCAGACTATGACCAGAAGTATGCCCTCGCTGTACTTCGAAGAAACTTTACAGTTCCTGTTGACCTCTGTCAGGAATGTTTACATGTTAAACACCAAGAGGAATTGAATGCAAATCAAGGGTATTGTGATGATTGCAAACTTCCAGACCCAGAAATTTACTCTCCACCTGCTGAAGAAACAGTTAAGGAAATCGATGATGGTTCACAGTTTTATCAGCTTCAACAACAAGTACAACAACAGGATCAATTGATAAAACAATTACAAGCAAGAATTGAAACCTTGGAAACTACCAATGCTGCTTTATTATGCTTTTTCCGAGAAGAAGCCCAAAATGCCCACCATCGAGCTAATGCCTTGGATACACTTTGTCAAAATTTTTAGAGAATCCTAGGCAGGATCATAAACTACCTGTCGACCCAGACCAGAACCTTATACCCAAATTTGTAAATATTATTACTCTTGAACATGAAGAATATACCCTATCGACCCAGACTTCTTTAAATATTGGACCACTTAATAAAGAACAAGGCCTAGCTTTTCGGAAATTATTAGAAGAATTTGCAGACCTCTTTGCAAATGATATAACTGAGCTAGGACGAACCAACTTGGTTACTCACCGAATCTATACTGAGGATGTACACCCTATTCGTTCCCGGCCTTATTCTGTACCTCCTAATGAACAAGAATTTATACAAGAAGAAATCCAAAGAATGTTAGAACATAAACTCATTCAACCCTCTGATAGCCCTTGGACCTCACCTGTTGTTCTAGTACGAAAGAAAAATGGCAAATTACGATTCTGTGTAGACTACAGAAAAGTAAATGCTGTTACCAAAAAGGATGCTTACCCTCTGCCTCGTATTGATGAAATGCTTAATGCCCTTACAGGATGCTCTTGGTTCTCTACTCTCGATCTTGCGAGTGGATATTGGCAAGTTGCCATGGACCCCCGTGACAAAGAGAAAACTGCCTTTACTACACGATACGGAATTTATGAATTTAATGTAATGCCTTTTGGTCTTTGCAATGCTCCTGCAACTTTTCAAAGGCTGATGGATCGTGTATATAAAGGAATTGCATGGAAATTTGTAGTTGTGTACTTAGACGATACAATTGTTTATTCGAGAACATTTGATGAACATTTAACCCATTTAAAAAGAGTATTTAATAGAATTAAACAAGCAGGACTCAGACTTAATATAGAAAAGTGTACTTTCTGGATGCACCAACTACCATTTCTTGGACACTTAATCTCTGCTAACGGTATCGCCCCTGACCCTCAAAAAGTAGAAGCTGTCCAACGGATTCAACCTCCTAAAAACCTTACAGCCCTTCGATCTTTCCTTGGACTTGCGGGATACTATCGCCAATTTATTCAAAACTTTTCATCAATCGCTCGCCCTTTGAATTCTCTTCTACAAAAGAATGAACCCTATCACTGGCAAGACAAACAACAAAAAGCTTTTGAAGAATTAAAATCTAGACTCATTACTGCTCCTATATTAGCCTACCCCAATTTTAAAGAGACATTTATACTTGCTACCGATGCTTCTTATAATGGCTTTGGTGCCACACTAAGCCAACTAGATAGGAATGGAAAAGAACACCCGATTGCCTATGCTAGTAAAAGTTTGCGAAAAGAAGAAATGAATTATGCAGCAACTGAACTTGAATGTGCTGCAGTTGTATGGGCCATAGAACATTTTCACAAATATTTAGGCGCTACAAAATTCATCTTAGTTACAGACCACTCAGCATTAAAATGGTTACGTACTGCTGAACCCAAAGGAAGAATTGGAAGATGGATCTTGAAGCTCCAACCATACAATTTTGGAATTATTCATAAACCAGGCCGAATTCATTCGAATGTTGATGCCCTCTCTCGGTTACCGACTCAGACCATTGTACCTAATAAATTATATGAATCTTGACCAATATCATAATCTTTACCACTATTTGGACACAGACCAATTTCCAGATGGATTTACTGACCAAGAACAAAAACGACTAATGACCCAGGCTAAATACTTTGAAGTTAGACATCACCTTCTCTATAAAAAGAATAAAAGGAACCCAGACAGGCCACTTAGAGTTATAAAATGGACAGAAGTTGAACCAGTATTATATATGATGCATAAGCACCCCACTGCTGGACATTTGGGAACTGACGCTATGTATTATAAAATATCTGACCGCTATTATTGGGATCAAATGTATAGAGATATACAAGAATATGTGAAGACTTGTGAGGAATGCCAAAGAAGACAAAAAGGTCATAGGAAAGAACCTTTACACCCTATACAAATAGGAAGAGCTTTCGAACGTGTTGGAATTGACCTTGTAGGCCCTTTGCCTATAACTAAACAAAACAATCGATATATTATTGTCGCTACCGAATACCTGACACGATGGCCAGAAGCTCGTGCTGTTCCAGATGCTAGTGCTAATACACTCGCTCAGTTTATCTTTGAAGAGATAATCTGTAGACATGGAACTCCAAAAATTATCTTATCAGACCAAGGTCGCAATTTTATTAGCGAAACTATTAGAATTCTCTGCGAGAAATTTCTTATCAAGCACAAATTCTCTTCTCCCTACCACCCTCAGACAAATGGGATGGTGGAAAGATTTAATAGAACATTGTGTGAATCACTTGCAAAAGTGAAAGGAGATGATGATTGGGATTTGCATATACTTGCTGTTCTCTTGGCATATAGAACAAAAAGACATGCTACTACAGGATATACCCCTTTCAACTTATATATGGGAGATACGCTATCTTACCCATCGAAGCACTTTTTCCCGTAGAACCTATAGAAATTGATGATGAAATAGACTTACAAGGAAGTATTCTCCAACGTGCTTATGATTTAATAGAGAAATTACCAAACTACCAGAATCAGGCAAGACAAAATACTGAACGATCACAGCAAAAACAAAAAGTCCGTTTTGATGCCAATATTCGAACAGAGACATTTGAAATTGGTGATAAAGTGTGGATACAAAGAAAGGAACTAGAAGCCTCTCGCTCAGCCAAATTTGAAGATAAAAGATTTGGACCTTTTCTTATCCATGAGAAATTAGACAATGGTGCTTATAAATTACGGACAATAGAAGGAAAAATTTTACAAAAATACTATAATAGTGATCGTCTTGCTAAATATCACGAGCCACAAACTTGGGAACCAGTAGTTGTTATTGATTCCCCTAGAAATTTCTAGAAGAAATTTGATCTACAAGGGGATGAAACACACAATTTAATTCGTAAAACCTCAAAATGTATTTATACAACTACCCCTTTTGGAATTTTCCCAAAAATGACTACCCCTACATTGCAACCTCAAACCTTGTTAGCCCTCCAATACCTTTTTCAGACATGGAAACAAGATAATGCCGCCCAAAATTATGCATTGTGGATTACATCACAATGTGTATGGTTATGTGATAATAATGATACCACTCAGACTATTGACCTTACTAATGTAATTACTTCTTTTCTTGAGCCAGACTCAAATAATTTTCTGAACACTCTAGAAGACACAGAGCAATTAGAAATTAATTTACCAGAAGTAAATGACACAGAAGAAATAAACCCGAACTTGGAACTAGAAGATATACAAGAAGAAGCGTTAACAGTTCCAATTACTAATCAAGAAGAAGTCACTCCTGCCCCATTACCTGAAAAATTAAGCAGGATTATACAAGATATTATCCAACCTTGTGGACCTCTAACTCAGACCTCTACCCCTCCATATACTGGAATAACGTATCAAGAGAAATTACAGAAAATTCTCAAACGAATTAAAACTCGAACTAGAAACAGACAAGACCAGACTAAGCTGCTCGAAGCTTATTATTATCTTGGTAACCTTATAGACAAGTACCCTGATGCTCATGAAGATATTCAATCAATAATTGAGAAGACTCAAGGAGAAAGAAGAGCCCGAGACACATGGAAGTGTGCCAGACGGATGAAATTGCTTTTCTCTAATCGACCTCTAGAAAATATCTCTCGAACAACCTATATTACTTATACAATGATTACGAGGTTAACTGATGCCGAACTTTCTCAAGTCCTTCCCCAAATTAGAACTCACGGAGTTCGTTCTTAAAGGGGAGAATAATGTTATAGAATAGGTTTTAATTTTGGTAGAAATTAGTTTGAAAATTAGAACTTAATAAGGAAATTTTGTAATAACTGTATTTAGTAATAGTGATATGCGAAATTGATGTGCAATGACACTCAATGACGCTTAGCGACGCTTAACGACGCTTAGCGACGCTTAATGACGCTTAGCGACGCTTAACGACGCTTAGTGACGCTTAATGACGCTTAGCGACGCTTAACGACGCTTAGCGACGCTTAGCTCAATAGATATATAAACCCACCTTATTTCCCTTAGTTTTAGACAGATCCAGACATTGTATTTTATCTTTACCTTTATATTATTTATCCTCCTCTCTTATTATTAATAAACTCTTGGGATTTTTAAGGAACAGACACCTTGGAATAGCCCTCTTGTTAAATTAATAAACTGTCTATTATCTCTTGTTGTTGTATACCGAACTGCCTTAGAGAAGTGTATAGTTTCTTACAGACATAAAAGAAACTATACTTCCCTCTTGCACACCGCTTCACGCCCAAAGTAAGGGATCTCAGGAGCCGTGTGATTGTTACTCTATCGGAATTAAAGAAGGCTTCCGGTACTGTAACACTGGTAAATAATAAATTATAGAAATTAATTTCAATATTAAATCCTGCAGTATAATAGTTACCTCGCCAGTTACTGGTGAGTAATTATGGGTTCGATACCTAGCAATAACAAATATTGAAAAAACCTCTATTCACTTAATGACCGATAATTTTTTTCTCATTATCATTATTTCGTAAAAATCAAAAGGGATTTACTAGTCGGAATTCACATTGTTAAGAGTAAGAATCTAACAAGGCAAGGCAAGACAAGCAAGAATAATCCTTCATATTTGCAATGTTCTGCATTACCGTTACGGTCTGTTCTGATTCTAGCATATGACAGAAGGACCCCGAACAATGCAAGTCGAGGTTATATTTATGCATTATCCACTTTTCTGCAATTCTGATTGGCTCAAATAAGGTTCAACCAATCAGAATTGCAGATTTTTTCAAATTTTGGATAAATTTTGTAAAAATCTTATATTAAATCTAATATAACCTTTATATATATTGTTCGGGTCCTATGACAGGTGCTTATATTATAAATCGCAACGTTTCTGTTCGGTCTTTAATGATAGTGGGCTATATATTAAGGAATATAGCATAGTTGGAGCACGATTTATAAGGTATTTATTATGCATCAAACAGAACTACTACTATATCACTTACTCTATTAGTTTGGGGTCATATTTATATATGTTAGTTAATTTTTCAGGGTTTGAACTCCAAATTTTGGGTCTTAGACCTGTATACAGGATTTCGTATCCAAATTTCAGATCTCAAGGGCTTCAAACCCAGATCTAGGGTTTTGAACCCATTAGAAAATTGCTCGACAAGAGGTTTCATCAATTTGTCAGGTGTTATTAATGAATGAAAATTCATTGTGTCATGCAAAGTTTTTTTTTTATGTGTCAAATATTCTATCACTATTGTTATCTAATGATGACTTTATCTTAATTTTCCAGAATTACATGTAGGTCCGATAAAAAAAAGAAAACAAACATTCCAAAATTTCTGATTCCGTGTTATGCAAAACAAAATTAATTTTTGCGTGGCCTTAAATGTGAACATGAATCTATTAATTTACAATAGATAAAAAAAAAATCTGATCCACTGACGGAATTTTGGAACACCAGATTATTTAAAACGAAAAATTTAACTTTGTGTAATCTAATATTCTATATACTACGATATATGATTTGTAGCTTAAGATTTAACAAATCGAATCCTCAATTAATTAATAATCTTTATTTTCACTCATATTTTTTATTCTCATTAAATTAATACAAACGGTATAGAATTAAAGAGGTATTTATACAGTAAAGCCTCTGTAAGTGTACACACTTGGAACCAAACTTTTAAGAAATGCAATTAAAGAACAATATATGTTTGGGCCGATTGAGTGTGATTTAGAGAGGATGTGCGCTTATAGAGGGTGTGCTTTTACTTTAATAATAAATTTAGATCTCATCAATCAATAAATATATTTAATTAAGCAAATGAATCATTATAGAATTTTAGTTGTTATATAAATAGTTGCTCTGGTGCATAAACCACTTTACAATTTATAAATAGTAGCTCCGGAGTACAAACAATTTTATATCAAAGGTATTACTCCAGGGTGGCTTACTTCTTTTAAATAAATCTTAATAAGCTGAGATAGTGTTACTCTGGAGTATGATACTCTATTGAATTCCTACCTTTCAATCATAACTATCTACAATCCACTCCATCTATTCAATTTTTACCAAACCCACGATACCTAACCTTACCTCTTAATACTATTCAACATCCAAATACATTACTCTTGGTTTACCAAATGAAACAATCTTTGATATCTTCCCTTATTCAATTTACACGTACTATAAACCACCAAAATTACCTCCTATTATATCATCTTAGTCCACTTATACACAATTACTGCCATCTAATCCATTAATATGCTACCACATTTCTTTTTCAACTCTATCTGCGTGCCTTTCTATTTAATCCCAACGTACATACCTAAAAACATTCACCATAATACATTTATACTATACCCATATTAAACCCGTCATCGACCTACTATTACACGAATAAGAAGCGAATCTTATAAGTTAACCCCATCATTAAAAATTTATTTAACATATATAAAAACAAATTCCAAACCTATTTATCATATAGTCTCATTATTGCATTGAATTTTATTCACTCCAATCAAATCGCCTAATTAATTATTTTTGCGGGCTAAACAACTTACCCCAGGTCAAATACTGAGCCATCAAAAATAATAATTATACCTTTCGAATGTATAACATACAAACCCAAAGCCCTATCTCAAAATATGAAAACTCTAGCGAAATTCTTTGCATAGCTAGTAAACAAAAAATGCTTCAAATTATATTTGTGAACGACATACAATCTATTTTTAGATAATACTTTATAGTTATAAAAATTTTTAAAATTAAAATATAACAAGATATGGCTATAGTAGCTTATCATCTGATAGTACTTTTAGTAGTCGCTCTACAAACTCTATGCAAAAGCTACCCCTTCACTATTAGTAACAACCAAAACACGTGAATAATCGAGCCTACATATACTTAGAGTCCGGAATCAGGTAGCCCGATTGATTTTGGAATTTTTGATGGCTGTAAAAATAGGGTTCCACAATTGGTGCATAGGCCAAAATCAGTATGAGTATTTAGTATAATAAACCCACTTTCGGCAAATAGGCTACATTTATCTAACATGCACCAGTCACTAGTGGCAGGTCTTTAAAGTCAGGGGGATTCGGGCCCACAGGCCGGGTTTGGGCCCGAATCCCCTTGATTTTAAAGAACTACCACTAATAACAGGTGCATGTTAGGTACAAATGAAGCCTGTTTTCCGAAAGTGGGTTTATTATACTAAATACTCATACTGATTTCGGCCTATGCACCAATTGTGGAACCCTATTTTTACAGCCATCAAAAACTCCAAAATCAATCGGGCTACTCAATTCCGGACCTTACTTATACTACTGTACATTCCTGCGAAACCCTTGTTCAAATAATTAATTAAAATAATTGATTTTCAAAAAATAAACATGTAACATCTTTTTTAATTCCAGCTAGGATCACATGATTATGGCTAACTCAATGCGATTGGTTGGCCCATCGATATAGCCAAATACCAAATTTTAAAGTTTACTACTATGATATAGCCCAATAAAGTCGATTTAAATTACTAAACGTATTTTTTTTTTTTGTTTAGAGGCCGTGTGCTATGGCCGGGATTTTATTATGAGTTATAGTGGCATAATATTTGTTACATGAATGAGGATACAACTAGCCACATATGCACTTTTGGTGTCTAATTTAAGTAGTCCGCCCAGAGGTTCTATACTAGCTACCACCTACAACCCAACTACGGGAATTGTCTATTTAAACCCTCTGGTTCATGGTCCTCCTATTACTACCTAACGCACTACATTTAGCAGATTGTGGGCCACAACTCTTTTAGATATCGATGACCTAAGGGCTACTTTACCCTTGCACAAGAGCCTACCGGAACACCTTCCATATTTCATACATGTACCATTAGGGTGTGAAATAGCATAACAAATACAAACATAGTGAAGATCACATAATAATTTTTACTAATCAAGATTTTTCTGATAATCTGCATGATCTGCAACCTATTTCTGACTGCTAATAATCACTCGTTACGATCATTATCATTATCAATATAAAATTTAAACTGAAATAACTTTTGAACTATTAAAGATATACGATGAAAAAATACTTTTATTAGATTCCACTTAATGTTCTCTTTAAGGTAATAGATCTTTTTTTTTTTATTGTCATAAAATTAATCGTGTTTTAGTAATCAGTTTTCGCTTTAACTTATATGAAAAATAAAAAAGGGCTCTATTGCTTTAAAGAGAATGTTAAAAGGAATCTAATAAATACAATTTCGCATGTATCTCATGAATAGTTCGGAAGTTATTTCAATTTAAAATTTTATATGTTTTTGTTATTAAACAGAATGATCGACAAAAAATCTTTATTAATAAAATTTAATATATGATCTTCACTATATTTGTAGATCATATGACATTTTACACCCTAATGTACCATTGCCCGGATTTGGTAACCGAAGCTACTTGCCCTTATTAGATTCGTTCCGATCATAGTATCTGCCTTTTCTGGCGCATACCGTAAGGACCAATTTTCACTACCTCCTAACTCGGGTCTTGCCAAACGGGTTCTTGTGAGTTTTTTCCGGTTCTCTGGATTTGCGATGTAACACATACATCATTGCGCCCGCAGGCTCCCATTCAAGATGGTGGAACCAAGGTTACAGGTTTAACGCCCAACCGCTCATAAGCCACAATCACCGAACGCAGATTTAACTTCAAAACGTCGCCAGTAGGATTTGAACTATCAACCTGCCGGTTGGGGGTAACACCTTGACCACTTCTCTAAGGCGCCACACCCTTTATTACTAGACGTATTGTAAAAGTGTTTATATGAATAATCTATTAAATAATAAATTATAAAAATTAATTTCAATATTAAATCTTGGTAGTACAATAGTTAGCTCACTAGTTACTGGTGAGTAATTCCAGGTTTGATACTCAGTACTGACAAATATTAAAAAAACCCCTGTGCACTTAGGTATTGGTCAATTTTTTTTCATAATTGAATTATAATATTCTACTACTTTGTATTGTTCTATTATTTTTTTAACTATATATTAGGGTTCTGCAATTTGATTTGATTTGATTCAATCAAATATTTGATTTTAAATCAAATTTAAATACAGAAATTTCAAATCAAATCAAATTCAAATTGACAAATATTCGATTCAATTCAAAAACATTTAATTAAAATTACAAATAATTTTGATTTGATTTGATTTTGATCAAATCAAATTCAAATCAAGAGCTTATTTGATTTGATTAAATTCAAATATGCCTAATATTCAATTTGATTTGACTTTAAGGAACCTTACTATATATTGCCAAAAATAAACTACTTTTGATTTTTTAAAAAATTTTAAAAAACCCACTAGCATTTGCTATATATAAAAGTCTAAATTTTACTAAGTAAACCTCAAAAGTGGCATTAAATAAAGTTGTTTAAAATATTATAATACATTTATGGAAATTGCTAATTTACATCATAGGTGATTATCACCTATAGTCAATTTACCAATTAAAATTCAGGATCAGGTGTAACATGTAGATCAATTTTTGTGTAACAAAAACAAAAAATTTTTTAAAAAATTGCTAAAATTGCTTCTAATCTAAAATTTTGTCTATAAAACTACTTTTTTTTATGCAAAAAAAAAATTTCTTGCTAAATTTTGGTATAAACTATGCCCCCTGCCCCATCCCAGTTCCCACCCTTACCCTAATATTAAAGAAATTTGATTTTTATTTAATAAAAGTTGTTTGTTTTGTTTATTTTTTTATGCATTGTAGATTACAGGTGATAATCACCTGTAGTGATTATTAGTTATTTTCTACATTTATTGTTTAACTTTTTAAAAAATTCAACAATTTGAAAATAAGCTTGTTGTGCTATTTTGGTTTTGGTTTGTAAGATAGCCAATATAAAATTCTGGGTCATACATGACTTAGTACGACAGGTCGAATCTGGGTGCAATTTAAAGTAGCTGGATAATGCCAGGCTTGCAATTGCAAAGTAGTATTTACTAAAATTAGCTTAATTAGTTTATTTAATTTGTAGTTAAGCACTGACAAGACTGTTAAAAAAATAAAAAAATAAGCTATCCCATGTTTTTTGTACAGTCGCACTGCCCTAAGTGCACACCCCCTAAGTGCAAACCCTTCCTATATACAAACCGTAGCTCGGTCCTGAGCTCGGGACTTAGTCACCTTTGATATTCTGCATATGCACAAAATTCTGGGGTACCAAACATAATATGTATTCCCCATAAATACATGCATGTAACTAATCTTAAAAACTGACCAATCATAACACATATCATAGCTTACTTGAATTCCCACAATTATTACCTATGATTAATTTTTTTTTATATTAAAATAAGAAAATTACTGTGTACAGTATTTAGATTTAAATTTAAGTAATAGTTTTAAATTATTTGTATTATATTTGCATTAATTTAGTACATAAGTATAAAGATCATTTAATATATTAAATTAAGTAATTAAAATAAACCATTCAAGTTCATGTTTATTTACGATTTGATTATTTAATTTCTTTTATTTGCATTCATTAGTGAGTGAGTATAAAGATCATTTATATATTAAACTAAGTAATTAAAATTCAAGTCATGTTTATTTACTATTTAATTTCTTTTTATTCGCAATAATTTAGTGGGTAAGTATAAAGATCATTTATGTATTAAACTAAGTAATCAAAATTCAAGTTCATGTTTATTTACNATTTCTTTTTATTCGCAATAATTTAGTGGGTAAGTATAAAGATCATTTATGTATTAAACTAAGTAATCAAAATTCAAGTTCATGTTTATTTACTATTTAATTTTTTTTATTCGCCATAATTTAGTGGGTGAGTATAAAGATCATTTACATATTAAACTAAGTAATTAAAATTCAAGTTCATGTTTATTTACTATTTAATTTTTTTTTATTCGCATTAATTTAGTCAGTGAGTATAAAGATAAACTAAGCAATTAAAATTCAAGTTCATGTTTATTTACTATTAATTTCTTTTTTTATTCGTATTAATTTAGTTCATGAGTAAAAAGATTATTTATATATTAAACTAAGTAATTAAAATAAGCTATTCAAGATGTTTATTTACTATTTAATTTTTTTACTGTATATTTTTTTTATATTAACTTGGATTTTTATTACAGTATATGAATTATTAATTTATAAATTCATATTCTCTAAATGCATATTTATATTCAATTTCTAAAGTATGCATTTAGAGAGAGTAATTCTATAAATGCATACTCTCTCTAAGTGCATAATTATGTCTGGTCCCAAGAGCATGCACTTAGGGGGTGCAACTGTATAACTTTTGCCCAAAAAATATAGCTTATTTTTGGGAACCATTAAAGCCAGGTTTGATCATGTGATCGATAGCCCAACCATCCGACCATCTAGCATCCGGAAGGTACCATATTATTTATACTGTCCAATTAGATTCAACATTGATAATCTCATAATATATACCGTAAGTGCTGCTAAACTATAGTAAAACAACTTCAAAAATAAGACTTTCTATGAAAGAAACAAAAAAACAAAGATATTTTGCAGTGAAATTTTCTGTACACACCTTCAAAAGATGTAAGAAAGTTTTGAATAATAAATAAAATAAAAAACAAAAAAAAAAAATAGAATAGAAACAAAAAAAAAAATAATAAATACTATAAATAAATAAATAAATATATACTGTAGCAAAATAATAAGTGTTTCTGGTGGCAAAGAAAACTTCTCTCAAAAAACAAGCATAGGGTTCCTGCAACCAATAACTGAGTTAGTAGACTTTTTTACAGCAATTTTCCATGAATACTATAATTATAAAATCAACTGCAGGTTTTACATGTAATCTAAGACAAATATTACTTTATAACGTCCAACAACTATTTGAAATACCAATAAAAAAATTCGATGAAAAATAGTAGCCTTTAGTTAGGGCACTGATATTTATTATGTAATATCCATTTACTATGAAGGCTGCCCCCCTCCCCCTCACGTAGGATCCAATATAATTGGCCAATTTATAATTTACTATATATCTTTGTGTAACATAAAATATTGTTATAATACAGGGCCAACTCCCACCCCCTAAAATATTACGTAATAAATGTCAGCTCCCTTACCAACATTTGGGTGAAGTATAGTTATAAAAACCTTGTTAATAAAAATTCCGGAAACTTCGTATGCCACTTTAATAAACCCTTTGAATCAAGTACGGCAAAGAAGGTATTCCAAAAGAAAAATAGCAAAAAACAAAAATTTGAAATGCAAACTTATGCAATGCGAAAATAAAAGTATAGTATTATAGTTTGTTGCTAAGCAAAGAGTACATGTTGAACAGTTTCAAGATTCTCCTGACCATGTGTATGAATTAGGTGAAAGTGATAAACTTAAACACTTCCAAGCTATTAGGCAAAAAAGGAAGCAGTGAAAAATTATTCTATACTAGCAATAGTTAGTGCAGTTAAAGAGTATGCATCTGAAAAGCTGGATCTTAGTATGAGCATAAAGGACTTTAAATAGAAAGAGGTCATAAATATAAAGTATAAAGTCTGTGTACCAAAAATACCTATCTTATTAGTGCTTCTGAACTAGTATCAGATAGTGTTCCGCAAATCTGATCTGAGGAACTGGATCTGATCTGAATCCGGTAGTCAGATTGGATCCAGATCCACAATTTATAGGATCCACCGAATTTGGATCCAAATGAGGATCCGATCTAAAGGATCCATTTGGATCCATTCACATTGATTGGCTGTATTTAGTAGATTTAGATTAATTAGTTTTACAAATAAAAATAGAATACAGCACTTTTTTCATATGTTTTAATTTTTTTAAATTGTAACCGCAGTTCATACTTTTTTTTTACAGTAGTTGTATTTTTTAAAACGTTGTTGTTTTTAGACCCAATTTCGAGATTCAAAATCAGCGCTAGAGTCGCTATACCTTGAAGCTATCGAAATTGTTGTTGCCGTAGAGTCAGTCTTCGGTATGAAGTTATATTTTAAGGTGTTTTTATATTTTTAGTGCTACAAAAGACTCTTCATGAACAAAGCTTTAAATATTTTGTATATTTCTAGGATTCACCCTACCTGGGTATATTTTTGGTAAGTAGTTTTAAATTTCGGGATCTTGAAATTAATAAGTTCATTAAGATTTTTTAGTATATTTTAGAATGCAATAAAATCTTATATTTTATTTGTTTTTTCAAGTAATAAATAGGTTCGACTTTATTTATTTTGTGATATATATAAGATAGCTTCATTATGTATTAGAGAGGTTATGATTTTATCGTTTGATGTTTATGAAAATTTTATTTATAAATGATAATGGGCTTATTATAATTTTTCTATAATTAAATCGTGTTAAATCATGTTGGTCTATTTCTAATATTGAGTTGTACATTGTGTAAATTCGAAGTTTTTAGTTATCGTACACATTAAAAATCTCAATGGTCTATTTTAGACCGTTAAGAATCTTAATGATCTATCTGCTATCTCTTAGAACATTAAGATTTTAACAGTTTATTTTGGACTGTTAAGAATTTTAATGGTCTAAGAGATAGATCTTTAATAGTAGAGGTCTGACTCGATGAATACTATTCACTGAATATTCACTAAATATTCAATTATTCGAATATATAATTTTTCACTGAATGAATATTCGAATATTTAAAATTTCACTGAATATATTTATTGAATATTCATTGAATATATATATATGTGTTGTGCGTTAGATTAAAACTTGCGTCAGATTGAATCTGACGCACGTCAGATGACTATCAGTTGACCAGCATTAAATGATCGGCAACAACTGGCCTAAACTAACCTCTAACTTTACCGTAATTTTACCCTAACTCTAATCTAATTTAGGCCGGGTTTAATTTGACGCAAGAATCGATCTGACGCACGACATATATATATATATAATTTTATAATTTTATTTTATTTTTTAATAATTTATTTGCAATTTTATTGGTTAATTTAAGTAAGATATTATATAATTTTTTAAAATTGAAATATATTTAATTATTCAATGAATATTCAGTGAATATTCATTGAATATTTTCAAAAGGGAATTGCTATTCGCACCATGGTTATACAAAATTTTCTATTTTTAGAATTTATGCACTTGTGTTACACAAAGGCCCAGTGCATTGTTTTTGCAAAAATAATTTTTGGTTACATGCTGCTAATATTGTGTAATATTACACAAGTCTAAGTTTGGTAACCTAACCTGGGTCGGCCAGCATTAAGCTTAATGCTGGCTGACCCAGGGTTAGGTTACCAAAAATGGACTTGTGTAATATTGCACAACATTAGTAGTATGTAACCAAAAATTATTTTTTCAAAAACAATGCACTGAGCCTTTGTGTAACATAAGTGCATATATTAGTTTGAATTCTAAAAATAGAAATTTTTGTGTAACCATAGTGCGAATAGCAAAAATCCATGGTGCGAATAGCAATTCTCTTTTTAAAATTTTTGAACAAATGAATATTCGAATACTTATTTTTTGACCAAGTCAGACCAGTCCAAGAGATAAATTGTTAAGAATCTAATAATATGATTTATTATATCGTTTGTCGCAAAATTTTTTACCAACCCGATATGGTTATACATAGTATCAACCAATCATATCATGCCAGTTGTGTAACTATATCAGATCCAGATCCAGATTTGGATTTTTCTTATCTGGATTTGAATCTGGACTTGAATCCAATCCGGTTTTCGGATCGGATTCAGATCTTTAAAAATATCCATCCAATCTGATCCGTGCAGAGCACTAGTATCAAATATCCAAGATGCAATTTTGTTTTTAAAAAAAAAAGGGTACCAAGTCGAATTGTACAAAATTCACAAATCTTCCGGTTTTGCTTTTGTACATTCAAGACAACTTAAGAAGCTTCAATGGCATGGATGGCTAACCCATATAGATTCCACACATAAAATGAATCAGTATGATTGGCGTTTGTTTATGCTATACGATTGAGATAGATAGGTATTGGGATATCAAAGGACATTTTTTTGTTAGCAAAAAAAATAGCAAAACCATTGCAAAAGCATTGGTTATAATTAGGCGACTTTGTAGCTCATGGAAACCACGTTATTTTCTAGCAGATTAAAGTAGTATAGAAGCCAAAAATGTCATGGTGGCTTTTTTAGATTTTCAAAAAGGTGAACAGGAATACAATGTCATTTTTTGAACTGTCACGTTATGCAGACTTGAATGAATAAAATCTATAAATCGAAAACCTGAAGTAAAATGACCAAGCTATGAATAAGCAAACGAAAATTGGTTGTGTGAGTGTTGTGAGATGTTCGTTCAAAAAGCAATTAATGAATGTACTTTTTTCCTCATTAAACAATACATCACAAAATATTATTCAAAGAATACTTGCCAATGAGCCTTTGGGCCTGTTAGTATTCTCTATTACTTTTGCAAGTAACATCGACAAATGTTTAGAATCATATCACAAAGAATTAAAAAAAACAACCTCACCTCAATATGGTCTACATTAGCAAAATAAATATATGAAATCTTTTGAAAGAAATAGCATGCCGAAATCTTTCGAAAAAATTGCGATTGACGCGAAATCTTTCAAAAGAATCTCAATCCTTCGAAAGATTTCAATATGCATTTTTTTCAAAATATTTTGCAAAATATTGCGAAATATATTGCGAAATATTGCGAAATAGGCCAAAT